>MEIZ01000472.1:0-35908 GCA_001723225.1 Globodera ellingtonae
GCATCCCCGCACCCCGCTCAATCAACGGTTCAAATGCCATCCCCGCACCCCGAACCGTTGTACCTGGCACAATCAACGGTTCAAACTGCCATCCCCGCACCCCGAACCGTTGTACCTGGCACAATCAACGGTTCAAACTGCCATCCCCGCTCAACGGTTCTAAACTGCATACCCCGAAACCCGAACTAGGTAGCGAAGCTCTACAAGCGCGTCAGCGCTTTAAGAGCACATAAAATAGCGTTGTACATCACTCCACTAGTTATAATATCTTATAATGAAGTGCACCATGTTTCGGTATAGAGTGTTTAGAATTGAAGTATATGCGTGTTTATTTTTTGTTTATTATTTTTTTGATCAAAATTAATAAATCAAATATCAACTAATGAATTATTTGAGAATTCGTCAATTTTACATATTTTTGAAAGATCTTTCATTGGGATTAATCCAAAACTTTATTTTTATTAAATTGGATTTATTTATTTAATGTTTTATGTTCGGTTCCCCATATAATTTCATCCCGTTACAATTATGAACTGTCTCATTTGAGAATTCAATAGTTGTGTATATTTGAGTTTTTTCTGCCAGAACAAAAGCTTATTCAGATGCACAAGTTTAAGGAGTGATATACGTTCTAGCATTTTTCTAACTAAAAAGTAAAATAAATTTTAAAAAATCATAACAACATTTTCCGCGAGGTAAAACTATTTGATGAAATAAATAAAAATAAATAACGAAAATTAAAATATAAATAAAAAATTATTAAAAATTACTTTGGCACCAAGGTAACGAAATTAAATTGGGGTTAACGTGTGTAAAAATTAAAATCATTAATAAGTCCTATTCAAAACATAATTCAAAAACTCTTCACCAAAGAGGACACCCCAGAAGAGAAGAGACGATTAGCCTAATCTAGAATAATTTAAAAAAGTTTGTTAACACGTAAAAAATTTGATTAATTTTCAACAAACGAAAAAATAAATCTTTTTAACCAACAAATGTAGAAATTGAAAATTAATTATATGCGGAATTTGGGCTAGCTAAACTTACGATGATCAGCGGTATGCTCCCAATGTTGATCGGATCACGTATCATTCAAGAAATCTACAAGAGCTTCCCGCGATATTCGAGACCTTAGCGTCAAGTTGATGAAGTATCTCAAGAGCGAAAAGAATAAACTCGTGCAAGTAAATAAATAAAATCAATTTACATTCAAATTTTAATTAAAATTATAACCAAAAGTTAAAATTTATGGAAAATTATTACGCATTTAATATGAAAATTTTATCTTTAAAATAAATAAATGTAGAACAGGCCTTCATTCAAATAATCCATAAATCAAAGCATTTAAGCCAATTAAATTAAAATTTAAAGGATGGGCGCAATACAAAATTTTTTAGTTTACAAATATAGCCGGAAAAATAATCATTTCTGAAACGAAAGCGAAAACAAAATGTCACAACATGTATTGTAAGCACTTAAAATTCAGGACCTCAAATCTCTTGTGAATGAGATCGTAGCCACACATTCGTTGAACACGATTCGTCATGTCTTTAGCAAAGAAAAGCAACAGTAACAATTCACAGTAATTAAATTTTGTTAAACAGGCAAATATAAAATTGGATTAAAAGTATAAAGAATTTTTTGAACACAAATTTAAATTAAATAGACCGGCAAAGCAGCGATTTGTCTAAGTAAGATATCGCACGCATAGAATTGACTTTAACGATGTGAATAAATGATTAAAAACAATTAAAATTAAATTTATAAAATCATTTGTTAATGAAAATAAGTTGTATATAATAAATTAATAAATAATTTTGAATAAATCGATTCGATTATAACAGGACAAGGGACAACTAGCACCCAACAATTTTGATATTATCAGTTAAATAATATAATAAAAATATAAATATTAAAAAATAAGCAAAAAATGCAAATTATTAAAAATAAATTAATAAATAGCAAATTAGTGTAAAATTCAAACGGAATAACAAAATTTATTTTTCAAAAACATAACAGCAGCGGGTTTAACAGATATGAATTATGCTTAAAACAAATAAATATATCTTCCTATATTAAATTAGTAGGTGTTGTGAAGGAGCCAAGCAACTTGCCAACAAAATAAATAAATTGTTAATTGCTAAATTAAACAGAGTTACAACTGGAATAAGTACGCCAATAAATTTAAAAAAGGTATCAAACCTTAAATATTTAAAACATTGCTCAGAAATTATGATTTAAATATCTTTGACTGATCAAGAATGCAAATGATAGCATTAAAATACAGCGAGTTTAAATATTAGAAAACGCATAAAATTACACCTAATGGACTGTTTGTCAAGTAAATTTTCCACATTATATGTTAAATTAGTTTTCAAAATTGCGGACGCGTACGAAGATTGGGAGTTGACAAGAAGAAGACTTAAATGTTTTAGAAAAACTAAAAATAAACTTTTACACATCAAAAGAAAAATAATCATTAAAAATTAAAATCTCTAAAAAGTAAAAAAGTGAATGGCGAATTCAAAAAAATAAAATGATACATAAATAAGCAGTATTCAATTTTAGACTTGATTATTGGAAATAGAAATACTCTTACATTTTGCTATAACTAGCTTATAGACTGCCGAAGTTACGGAAGATATAAGAGCTGTTCCGCATGTTAGAGTTTAATTATAGGCAATTTTTAATTAGATCTATTTATGTTAACCTTTTGTTAAGTTTATAATGTGGCGAAGAAGATTTTCCGATCCACTTTGTGTGTCGCGATAAACTTATATTTTAGTTTATTTTAAAAGCACTCTTTTTCGTATTGTTTTGTTAAATTTTTTTCTTCTTGACATTAATTGCCAGATAGCTTAATATAAAAATTTTGATATAACTTACACAAAAATTATCAGAAAATTAAATATATATTTTTATTAGCCTTTAATGGTTTTTTTTTTACATTATGTTTTATAAAGATCAAATTTAGTTAAAAAAATAAAACTTTTTGCTTACTCAATTTATTATAATATTATTCGTCAGTTAAATTTATAGCTTTTGAAAGAAATATCTTTTTATTTATAAGATTTTGTTCATCTATAATATGTATTTGCCATACATCTTCGTCGATGTGTTTTTCGCAAAATTAACAAATAAATATACGATCTCCGATGAGAAGGCCTCCCCATTTGTTTTTAATACTAATAATACTAAATAACAAATAATGAATTGTTGTAACTATTTATATATATATATATGAAGATTATGCGATCATAATAAATCAAGTGATGTGTTTGTTTCATTACATTAAATGAATTTATGTCGTGGGCAAGTGAAGCACTTATATAGTTGTTCTTCATTTAAATAAAAATTGAAGGTTTTATTTTATTTAGTAAAAAAAATAATTGCCAAATCTTTTTAAGCCAACAATTTCTTCTTTGTATTTTGGTCAAATTTTCTCGACTCGTCCGCTTACTGAATTTCGGCCACACGGTGTTTCTAACAAAGCAACTAATAAAATTCGTTCTGATTCATTAATATTTTTTATTAACGTTATGTTAATTGATAAAAATTATTTTGGGGTTGTTTAATTGCAATAAGAATTTCTAATAAAAGGAAAATTAAATAATAAGGTTTGAAATTTTTAGATTAAATCTATTTGTTAAGCATTTTTTTTCTTGATATTACTCGATTCATCCTTCTGGGTTCAACCCCATTCTAGAATCAGACTTTGTCAGACGAAGATGCATTTAGCTTAATAAATCATTGTTGCCAGAAATTGCCTTGTATTGATTAATAAATTTTTATTGAATTAATAATTGCTGTGATTTATTATCACTTTATTATTTGTCAGTATGTCTTAATAAATTTCTTTATATAATTCATAATGGATCGATTTATTTTCAAATAAATTACAGAAAACCATCAAGATATGTCAGCTCTCCGTCAATTAGCAAATTTGTTTTTCTACTTTTAATTTTTTTGATTTTATTTATTAATTATATAATATTATATGATGCCCCAGGAAACCGACTGGTCACTTTTGATGCTGCCTTGTATGTTTTCTCGTTATTATATAAGCAATTGAAGCTTGCCCAAATTGAATTTTGGTAATTTTTATTTTATTTAAGATTTGTTTATATGACAATATATTGATTATATTAAATAAATTTAATTTTTAATAAGATTTAAAAAATAAAAAAAATTTAAGAAATTTTTTACGTTATTGGTCTGAAGAAATTTATAATCTGGGTTTTATTATATTAAATTTGGTGGCCATTTTTCCCGTGTTAATAAAGTAAAACACCCATTTTATATTTTTAGTTATTACTTATTTTATTGAATTAAATTTTTGCATTTTTATTTATATATTTTTTAATAAACAAATTTTAGCCAACCAAATCCAATAAGTCTTTATTTATTTAACTTTTGAATATTATCTATAGGTATTGGTTTATATATTTTTTGTTCACAATTAAATCTAATTAAATTGTTTTATTGTAATGTTGATTGTTTTTTAAAAAAATAGGTTGTTATAAACTTAATATTTTATTAATAGATGTTAATTTGTCTTAGTTGTTAATGTTAAAGCCGCAATCTTTTTGGTTCTGTATTTTTTATGTAATCCTTTTCTTATAATGGGGATACCCGGAACAAGGACTCCAATCATTTCAGAAATCAGGCCCGGCAGTTGCTACCCCCGTTGCTGATTCCCAATTTTTATATTTTTATTTAAATTTTTGAATTGCAAAAAAAAAACATTAATTAAGTCAATTGTAAAAGATTGATTTGTATTTTAAATGATTTGGTATATTTTCATATGTTGCTTCAATGTTTGAGTACCATTCTGCCTCCCATCTCTTAATTGTTTTTAATAAAATTAAACAATTTGTTTTTTTAAGTCTAAGTGGTCATTAATTGGTCGCATACATAAACACGACAACCCGCAGTACAGCGGGTTAAGCGTTAAATCAATCATTGATTTTTCTTCTAATTTAAAAGATTGGCCAAATTGTTAATTTAAATGATTTTTTATTTTATGTTTTAGAATCTTTAGGGGTTCATGTTTGGGTTTTATTACATTTTTCATAGCAAATTTTTATAAAATTTTTTTAACAATATTTGTTATTTAATTACGTGATTGATGTTCGCCTTAATACTCTTGTGCAGATGGCATCTCTCATCCTTCTTTGGTCACCTCCTCTGCAAGCTTGCACCAAAAACTAAAATAATCCAATTTAATTATAATCGAGAAAGAATTGAAATGAAATTTGTTTTACAGCAAAGTTTATATTTGTATTTCTTGTTTTTTCAATAACTGTCGAAATGGCAATGTAGCGATGAAGGGGTAACTTTAAATAATCGAGTATTTGCATCGGCCATTGGACCTTATAAGCTCGTGTATATTAAAATTGATTGGATATTTTTGTTAATTTACTATTGCGTTTAATCAGTTTGACTGATTAATTTACTTTTAAAATATTTTTGGGGATGTTTTTTTGTTTATTTGTTCAATCTTGTCATGACGACTCAAACTTTATATTTTAATATAAAAATCATTCCGATATAAAAATAAATGCACTAATCAATTTTAATATTTAATCGATTTAAAAATAATTTAATTTCCACTTTTTTGTTGCTTTTCTTTAAATTAAACGTGAATTTATCTTTGAATTTATCGCAATTTGTTTTATTTTTAAAATATTTCAGTTAAGTTTTAATAACAGGTTTGAGTGGTAAGTTTTAGTTCCTTTCGGTTACGCGGTGGGTGTGTTGAATCATGCATTGTGGATGAAAAAGAGTTTGCTCCCTCTCGATTAAGGGATCGATCACCTCGTCAAGGCTAATTTTACTGTTGATCAGTACAAAAATGATTTATTTTGCAGATGGCGCCGCTTTTATTAAAGAGCTTAGATTCTGATTTTCATTTCAATCAATTTTTATATAATATTGTTGCATGTTTTGTTAACCTTGAAAGCAAACTTTAACTAGATAAGCCACATATTAAACTTTTATTAATTTAAAGCCACAAAGTATTTAAATAGATAGGTATAATTATTTTTTGTAAAATTCGAAATTATTTTTATATAAAGTTCCAAATTTTTTAAGATTTATTGATGCTCTTGTTTTTAATTTATCAATATTGTAAAATTGGTTCTTTGTTATTTTACTTGTTAATGACCTCTCAACTTTATTTTTAACCTTTGTTATTTAAGTCAGTTTTCGTATAAAATTAGGCGTCATCGACAAAAAAAAAAGAGACTTTAAAATATTATTTTATCATTGGTACTTTATTATTTATTTTAACTTTGTTTAATTTTTTTAAAACATTGTTTGTTTTGTTATGCCAACATATTTTTTATAATTTTTGATGATATTTGCGTGACTACAATGATTTATAAAATAAGCAATTTTATTTAAATTTTTTTGCGTTTAATTTTAAAAAATTTGCTGTTAAATTATAATAATAAATTATCAAATGTGGACGATTTTTAATGATAAATTCAACATTTAATTTAAAGATTTGGGATTTTCGGATGATTATTCATTTTAATTCTTTCATGTGCATTGTAGAGGTCATTATTTGTCTGGCTATGCTGATACCCTTTGGGATGGTTTGGTAGGCTCCTGTATTAGAGTATAATACTTAAATGCGAAATAACTATTTTGAATCTAATAAAAAGCTGAAAATGATTAGTCCTTATGCAAAATCATTTTTTATTGTAAAGCTTGTTTAATTTACAATCTAATATTTTAAATTATTTTGGATTTATGCATAATTTCCATGGAATCAAGATTCTTTTTTTGAAGAAGATCGTTGTTGGTCTAAATTTGGCTAACAACTTTCGGCTGAAACTGTCGAATAATTTCTTATTAATTTTATAGATTTTAATTTATATGTTTTGTAACAACAGACTGATCTTTACTTCTGCACTTTTCGCCGTTGCTTTTAATTGAGTATATTTACTTTATTTTCATCCAAAAATGTAAAAAGATAAGTGTCTTTCTCCCTCCAGCTTCTGTCCTTCTCAGGCTTTCGTATTTAAAAGTTACATTCATTGATTTATTTGCAATAAATTTAAGTTAGTAATTACAATGGGCTTTGCAAATCTTTGTGATCCTAATTTCCCGTTATTTCCTCTTCGTTTAAAGTATTAATTGTTTTAGTTGGTCATCTTTTTCAGTTTCTTCCAATTGTAATTAGTGGTACAAAAATAAATGTATTTTATTGCAATGAAACAAATAAATTTTATTTTAAAAAGATTTCAAAAATTTAATAGCAAGTGGCTAAATGTTTAACAATGCTTTATTCATTTGAAATTTTAACTGATATTCATTTTCTTTATTTAATTTTTTATCTTCTTCAAAAGAAAACTTTGTCTTGCAATAATTTTTTAAAGAATAGCGTTTATAATAAGCTAGGTATAGCTTAAAAGGTAAAAATGCTAAAACACCTTTAATAATTAAGTTTTGGATTTACAGTTTGTTTAAAATATTATTTGTTGATTTAAATCATGTTAAATTCGGAATTGCCCTAATACCACAAGACCGAGTTCGTCAGAAGATCCATGCCGATTCTGAAAATTGAAATGGTTTAATTTTCAACAAAAATGTTCTTACAAGCAATCGACTGGTAGTTGATTGAGGACTGATTCCTGAAAGACGCTGCTCTTGTCTCGTCCACACAATGCTATTTTTTCAAAATATTTTTTTTAAATATCAAAGGTTAAAGATTTATTGAATTGCAATGTTGATAGATAAATATTGTTAATTCAACTGATCCCAAGAAGAATAATTTAGAATATAGTCATTGGGTTTCTAGTTATTATATAGGTAATTTATTCCAGGCCTTTGTGATTTTTTTAGTTTTTTATAGATGAAATATGCAATTTTTGTTTTATTTAAATTGATCAATGTGTTTATCGTTTAACTCGCGCTTAGTCTCTTTTGTTTAATACTTGAATAATTTTTAAAAATCCTTTTGTTGTCAAATTACTTAAATATAAAATTGTTTATTTTTATTATTAAGTTGATTTTATTGATTAACCAACCATTTTATTGATTTCTCAGTTATTTAATAACAAATACTGATTTAAAACTGACAATTTGTTTTAATAAATTAGAAAATTTATGCTCACAATGCAGCCTCTTCATTATTTTTTTAACTTTACACATCAACATATTTAGAACTTTTATTTATTACATTTATTTCATTTTAAGAATTAATTTTTATTAATAATATAAATATATTTGCACAAATGGAAGCACATTGCTGACCGGGATTCGTTCACCGGTGACTATTTGTCTGTTTTGAGTAGTTTTCTTTAATTTTTGGTAAATTGGTTTTATTTGATAAACTTAAATTTATGTTTTTTAAACTTTATTACATCTCTGCTGTTGAACATTTGTTATATATAACTTGAACTGCACATGTCGTCTTGGTTTGTAGCATTCGCCGTCGCTTAAACCGGCGCCAATGTAAACTTTCACAAGCTGATTAGTAAGTAGTCTCTTTTAAAGGTTCTTTTGTGGTGACTGTAATTCTGTATTCTTTTAATTCATTCTTAATTTTGAACAGCATAATTATTGCGTTTTTAATACCATTTTATTAATATTCACATTAATAATAGATAATTAATTACTTTTTTAATGTCTTTCATTTGATTAATCTGCGTCCGACTTCATCATAGGCAGCAAATGATTTTAAATTGATTTTTAATGATTAATTATTTTGAGTTTATATATTTATTTTGCGCATTTATTTACTTCAAATACCTAGATTATTTGATCGTTAGTTATAAGAAGTTTATTTATTTCACATGTTTCCACATAATTTATAAATAATGTTATTAGCATAGAAAATTCCCTTAATTTTCCTGGATAAATCTTTTATTCTATGCCTATGATTCAAATTAACAACTTTTGAAAATGTCTATAGCAACTGATTTATTCAATAAAAAAATGTTATTGGCATGCATTTTCAATATTTATGATTAATTTTCAATCAATACTTTTAATTTCTTTCATCATTTTTAATTATCAAATGAGTTATTTTTATATTTTTTTAAATCCAATTATTATCAGGTAGTTTAAATAAAAACCTGCCATTAAAGGGTTATGGCCATGCGTCAGCATTAAAATAGAAAACATCATTTGTGAGTTTTGGTTATTCGCTCGTACAGACTCAATGCCTTTGTATTTTTGATTTTTTTATGGTTTCATATAATACAAAATATTTTAATTTAGTTCTTTTTTAAGATTTTTGTTTGAGTAACAAATTATTTTATATGTTAAATACTTTTTAACATTGTTTCAATTTTTTTGCGTGCTAGAATGTAAGTTTTTTATTTATTTAATATTTTACATTTTTTTTTCTTCTTTCTTTCATGCGGCAAGCAAAGACTTACTCTCGTTTTGAATTCGTTTCCTCCACGGACAGCCGCAGATCTGATGACGTCTCAGGAGAGCGGTGATATGAATTACAATTAATTTAAATAGCATATATATTTTAAAGAAGATTTTAATAGATTATTGATTTTTATGAGAAATTATAATTGCTTTACTATTTTCATTTGATTTGTGTTTTTTGTCATTTGCCCATTTAAATATTTTCAATTTTTGACATTTTTTAAAATAATGTTTAATTTAGTATTATTCATTTAGAGATTTTATTGAATCTCGATTAAAGTGAAATAAATAAAAATTTTATTTTTTATACAAATTCACAAATATTTGAGTTGCTATTTTATCGCTCCACAAATGTTAAATAGAATTTGTTTTTGTTTTTTTATTATGAATGATTGTATTGTTTAATTTTTGTTACCTTTTATAAATGTTGAAACTATATTAATCCGTAATCCCATTTTGCCTGTAATCACATCGTTTAAAAGCCAAAGTAAGCGACACACAGAAGACGTTGAAAATGGATAAAGCAACGGACAAGCGAGTCTGTACTTGGTGAGCAACTGATTGTTTTCAGCCTGGAAATGCACATTTTAAAAACCTAAAAAAAGAATGAATAGTAAAACGATTAGTAAGAAATTATGATTAACAAATTAATTATATAATTTTATAATTCAATGATTTCCTTTGTTTATAAAATATTTTGCCATGCCTTTGTTCAATGCTGGCTATTTGTTTTTTCAGTTTATTTGATTCATAATTTTTTTTTTAATTTCTACATTTATTTTATTGATAAGAGACTTTTACGATTATATGAATTTTTTAAACATATTTTTTTTGTCAGGTAGTTTAAGTATTATTTTTTTTAATTTCTACATTTATTTTATTAATAAAAGACTTTTACGATTATATGAATTTTTAAACATATTTTTTTGTCAGGTAGTTTAAGTATTATTTTTTTTTAATTTTCTACATTTATTTTATTAATAAGAGACTTTTACGATTATATGAATTTTTAAACATATTTTTTTTTGTCAGGTAGTTTAAGTATTATTTTTTTTAATTTTCTACATTTATTTTATTAATAATGACAACTGGTTTGTCGGCATCTGACTGTGACGACAGGCAGATGTCACATCTGGCACAGCGCGCTGCGTCTCTGATTGCTTGGAATTTGGAGCACAGGAGGGCTCTGAGAAATTTTTTTCTCATAGCGGCAACTGCATTTATAAAATTAACAAATTTAATATAATTGTAAACAATAATGTTGTAAAGACACATTTATCCAGTTTCTAGTAAAACATTTAAAAATATTTGCATTTAATAAACTATACTTTTAAAAATAGTTTCAAATGTTAGTCATTTTCTTACTAGAAATATATGAAACTTATTTATTGTTTAATGACAAACTCGTTTCAGTGAAAAGATCTTAAATTTTTTTTGAACTTTACAGTAGGGTTGGGCCCCCGACCCCGGCCCCGACCCCGATCCCGCAAATTTAGGCCATTTTTCATTTTTTCCGAGGGAATGACTGTGTTGGACGCGTACTTTTTGTCAAAAAATATTCCTTTTTTACAAAATGAGTGACACGAAATCTATGGTTAGGCGGTTTGTCTGTTCGAAAGCAAGATGTTCGTGTAAGTTCGCTGCGTTAATTATAGGGGTGGGTGAAATCAAAAATTTTTAATATGATTGCATCCCTGACCCGTAGCATCTGTTAATAAATTGTTTTCATTAAATAATATTTTGTTTTTTGAAAATAAGCTATCTGTTAAATCAAAATTGCTTTGATATATGATTTTTTACTCTTGTAAATATAATTTAAGCTTATTTTGTTTTAATTCAAAAATATTTCATATGCATGTTCTAATCCCAGCTTCGTCATGAGGGCGACTCTCTAAAATAGGTGACCCTGGGAGTGGCCGACTGTTGAGCGCCAGGGTTCAAAAATCCGAGCCTTGCTCTTAACATTTGACCGATTGATTACATTTTGATTTGGTATTTTAACATAATAAAAGTTAAAAGTGCAACAAGCACTCATTTTAAGATTTACAAAATACCGTTAATAATAATTTTTTTAGAATCAATTGTTCGATTAATTTGATTACATGAGTTTGGAGTTCAACAACTTAATGCGTTTGGTTGACAAAATATTCAATATATTAATAATTTCTAATTGTACAGACGAATAATAATTTTTATATTCATAATAATTTCGCTGGGAAAATTGGAAACTTAAGATAGAAAATATTAAATGGTCTTTGCATGTTTTATTAATGTTAGGCATCTCTATGGTTGACCCCGTCGAACTTTTTGAGACTTCAATGCCTTGTCATGATAAAGATTTAAATAAATTAGAATATTTGTTTTATTATTCTTGAATATTTATTCTTAATGGTTACCGGGGAGAATGCCCCTAAAACCTGAACTTCTTTATCAAATGTCGATGTCGTACCAGTAAGTAGAAAACATATTTTTGGGAGCCAACTTTATTTACATTTATCTTCTTTTAACATGAATTGTTTTACAAATTTTCGTATTCTTAATTTTTGAAATAACTACGTTTTAGTATAAGAACAATTTTAAACTTTAGAATTTATTCAATTCATTCTATATATATTTACTAAAAAATCTTCTCTTGTTTAAATGATTAATTTATATTAAAAAAACATAAATAAATGAAATACCGTATTTCCTCAAATAGAAGACCCGGGTCTTCTATTGTTCAACCCCTCTCCAAAGGGGTCTTCTATTAGGGGGGGGGGTCTTCTAATTGAGGGGGGTCTTCTATTGTCTAACCCTTTTTTGACAAATTATTCAGAGAACATGTAAAATTTGCCTTTTATTTAAAAAACAAAAGCTTTGTTGATTAGCATTTTTTTATAAATTTGCTCGATATATTCTCAACAACAGTAAAATTTTAACAATCAAAATGTTGGTGATCATCATTTAAATGGCGTGACACGGTTTGGAACATTTGAGGCAGTTGTGGGCACCGGAAGTGGGATTGTTGCAGTAGCAACAGACCTTAGTTCATAAATTTAAGACTTTTAGGAATGGTTTAGCATGTTCGAGGTTTACCAGTTTTTCTGAAGAGGTAGTCGAATCGTTTCCGGAATTCATATTTTAATATTAACAAATAATAACTTATGCAATTTGCGCTCTATTTGTCCTGACATAAAATGAAAATAATGAATAGGTATGTAAATAGGTAGGTAGGTATGTAGATAGTAACATAGCGCCTCTTTATAACATGGGAATTTTATGACCCAAAAAGTTATGGGGGTCTTCTATTAGGGGGGGGGGTCTTCTATTGTTCAACCCCTCTCCAAAGGGGTCTTCTATTAGGGGGGGGTCTTCTAATTGAGATGGATCTTCTATTTGAGGAAATACGGTAATTTAACATTTTTTTAGAAAATGGTGGTATGAATGGATGTGTTGTAGGGTGCGGAAAAATGGCTTGGACCCGGGCGGGTATTTTTTCGGGTATTCGAAAAAGTGCCGGGCGGGTACCCGGGCCGGGTATTTTTTTAATTTTTCGTCCGGGCGGGTATTTCCGGGCGGGTACGGGTGAATACCCGACTCGGGTATTTGCGTTTCGGGTACCCGCCCGGCCGGGTACCCGCCCGATACCCGCCCGACTCGGGTACCCGTCCGCACCCTAATATATATGTGTTATATTTGGTAATTTGCTATGGTTTGTTTTGCTTTATGCATATTGTTCTATTTGTAGTATAATTTTAATGCTAGATGAAAATACAGCAACTAATTCATAATTTTAAGTTTTATGGCTAATATGTAGCTGGGTAATAGCCGAATCCAGCATCTATGAAAGCACGTCATTTAATTGGTTGTTTTATACTTGGGATAAAATAAATTTTTCTATTGTTTCATTATCTTTCAATTCAGTTCATTTTAGTAAGCATTATTATATTAGTTTGGTTTTATTTGTTAAATTTATTACTAATTTCTTATAGAAGAAAAGTTTTAAGTTTTTTAATTACTATTTGGCGAATTAGCTCACCAATTATTGTTTATTTTTGTTACTTAATTGCGCTACTTCATTTTAAATTGTATTTATCTTTTTGCGTTACAATTTTTTTTTCTTCTTTTTGGCAGATTTGTTTGTTCAAACTTCAAAGTTCCATATATAATTTTTGAATTTTATTTTGAAGCAGGCAAAAGTCAAAAACTTAAAGAATTAATCCGATATATAATGCGCAAGGTTTATATTTTTAAATTTAATTTAAATTTTTTGCTGGTCAAAAACCGGTTCTTTTTGTCCGTAATAACTAACAAAATATACAAAAAACTTATGAAAATCTTAATTGGGTTTTATTGATATTAAAACTTTCTTAATAATTAAACTTTAATAAATTTTTTCAGATATTTAGTTTTCAATCATATTTTTCTTTTTAAAATTTTATTGCATTTTTTAGAGAATGTTTAGTTTTAATTTAATCTAGACGAAAATATGTCCGCATTAATATTTTAGGCATTGTCTTGGTATTCAGTCTGATAGCTGCTAAAATTATTCCGTTCAGGGTCTCTTGAGTAGCAAAACTCTTGGGACATTTCTTGCCGCGATACATAGCAAATAAGATTTATTTCTGTGAACTAAGATTTTGTTAACTTTTTCGCATTTTTTATTGTTTCTAATTTGCCACATGGCTCCTCACATGCATTTTGTTGCGGATCTCCGTTTTCATTTTTATATAGTTATATATATGGCACAAATTTTAGTTATTTAACTATTTTAAAATATGTTCAATCTCCAAAAGAGCTTTCTGATTTTTATTTCTTTAAATTATTACGATAAAAAATATTTGATTTGAATTGAATCGAATTTATTCTGCACTTACTATTTATTAAAATTATCTGTTTTCTTATAAATTATTTACTTGCTTACAAATATTTTGTTCATCTTTTTTTGTTGGCAAATATTTATAACATTATAATTCATTTTTCATAAAGCTGGCTTGATTTTGCCTGATAGTTTTTCCTTGACTTATTTTAACTCTAACTTTCAAATGGATGTACTTTGTTTTAGTGCGTTTGCCTTGCCAACTTTTTATTTTGTTTATTTTATGCTGTTACTTTTTCCAAATTGTATCTTTAGGATTAGATTTTTGATTATAAAGTGATCAAGGTTTTTATTTTTTAATTTGAATTTTTTATTAATTTTATTGTGGCTGATAGCTCCATTTGTCGTTATTTACAGATAAAAAATTTTTTGTTGTTTATTTAAATATGTTTATAAAAGTAAATAATTCATATAAGCATTTTGATTTATAAGTCATTGTTTACCTGCATATAATTTAGAAACACACTGGGCGTTTAACGGCGCCTTAAAAATTTTATTGAAAATTTTAAAATTTTCGGATTATTGATACGTAAACTTTTTTATGTCAAAGATTTATGGTGTTTGAAAAAAAGGAATACGATCTTTAGTTTAATTTTAATCATTAAATTGCTTGTAGAGGACTCCCTCTTTTTAATGCTTGGAATGTGAAACAAATTTCGGTCACAGCCGTTACTCGCTCCATTTTTATATTACATATTCACTAATTCAATACCTTTTTAGTATTTGATTTCCAATCTTTATAATTCTACAATTTTTTATTTTCACTTTGCGTATCCTTCTTATCCATCGAAGTTAAATTAATTAATTGATGTTATTAATTGTCGTTCATGCAATTTTGTGGTATTTTGAATATATTTGGTGTTAGCCTTTTTTTTGAAAATATAATTTTAAGATTTTATTCTTCCTTATTTCATCCATTTTAATAAAATTTTATAGTCGAGCCCGCTATTTGAAATTTTTGAACAGGAGCTGGACTTTGGACTAGGGTGTGCCAGGACCTGATTTCCTGGACAAAAATTCAGGTCATGGACGCCTGAGCCAGGCATGGTCCCGGATTTGCTCAAAAAAATGCTACCATTAGGAGTAAAACAATCATAGCGTGTCAAAAAACACAGCGAGTAACTGTTTTTTCATATTTAGTTTTTAATTTTATATACACATCCGTTTTAAAGCTCAAAGTAATAATTTTTTTTTACATTGCAAAACATTGAGATTTTTTTTAAATTCTTTATTAATTTATAATAATCGGAGCAATAGCAATATTTGCTTGACCTTTTGTGTGAATTACTTTTGACGTTATAATTAAAATTTCTTATTTTTTATTTGCTATAAACAAAGTTGTAAAAGCGAAGCGTCATGTTCAAGTTCATAACAAAACCAAATGAAAAATCATTTAAAATATCGTTGAGATCACATTTAAAAAAATATATAATTTTGATTTTATGTTTTAGTCTAAGTTAAGAGGGTGATTAAAATTATAATGGTTTAATAGTAAAACAATACCAGTCCAAGCCTCCTATATAAGATTCCGCTGATTACGTCGAGCCTTTAAAGCCAAATTTTTGGGTTAATTCTCGTTTACAATTTGCCTGGCCCATGCAAACAAATAGTTGTCCTGGCACCAATAAATCGCTGCTTCTGTCGTCCAGCCCACCGAACGTGAACGACTGTTCAAAATAATTAGGTATTCAATTATAAGTATTTTCATAATTTATGTCATATAATAATAAAAATGGCATGGTACCCAGATATTAAATGATTGACCACCAACCAAAACTTAAATAGAAGTTTAAATCAACCTTTTTTGACCTGTTAAAACACGACGAATACATTTGTTATAACATTTTTGTGAATTTTATTATAGAGGATAAATAATGAACGCATTTTTTATTGAAATATTATTTTCTACGCTTGACCTCTAACCAAGAATAACGAATTGTTATGTTTTTTATTTTTTTAAATAATACATTTTAATTTTTTTAATTTTGGGTAAAAACTTTTTAAATCTAATATTGCCGGCGTGTGAGATGCATTACACTGTTAATTGGTTTGTCGATCTGCTACAGCGTCTGTATATAAATTTTTGGTAAGTATTTTCAATTTATTTAATAATATATTTCCATTTTTAAGTCCGAAATTTTATAATAAATATAATAACAAGTCAATAATATTATATTTTTTGTATTTATTCCAATTTATTGGTTAGATTTAGTACATAAAAAGGCCTAAAATTTGATTTAATGTGTAAAACTTTGTTTCGGTGCATTTTTATGCAAAAAAAATAATGATTTGTGTGAGAGTAAATCAATTGCAATGGGCGAATTGCTTTTTTTCTTGTTGTCAGGTTTATATTTCTGGGTATATCGAGGAACTTTTTTAAATTGATTTAAAGTCGATAGCTCCTTGAATGTTTAAATATTTTTTAAAAGTCTTCTGACAGTTATTGTTTTAGAATTTTTTTATGAATAAACAAGCATTTTTTATAAATAAACAAGCATTTTTTGTTTATACGTATAATTTGATTGCTTTTCAGATTTATTTTTTGATAAAAAGACAAAATGATGTTTAAATTAAAAATGTTAAAATTCAAAACTTATTATATTTTAATGTGGTTAAATTTTTTAATTATCTTTGCATATTTGGAATTTTATTAACTTATTTATAATGTTTTATTTTCTTAATTAGTTGTTTATTAATGAATTAAACGTAGCTTTTACATGAGTACTTTAAATATTTAAACTTGTGTTTATTAAAATATTTCCCTCATTTTATATTGCGGCGATGTGTGGTTGCTGTCTTATCCATTGCCCTAAAAGGTGGGAAGTGTTTCCTTTTCTAGTCGTGTGCTTAATTAATTTTTTTATAAGTATTTTTTTGTAAAACGCTAAATCATTCGGATATTTTTAAAAATTATATTGACAAACTTTTTTTTTATAACTATATTTTTGATTTATATTAAACTTATTTTTTTATTTTAAAACATGAAAGTGTTAAAGTTTTGTAAAAAAATTTTGTTTTAAGGTTTCTTTAAATTTCATATTATAACTTAGGTAATTAACATTAACTATATTTTTTTATTTCATATAATTTTTTTTTTGTTATTTTTAAACATGAAATAATTTTTTTATGATAAACTTTTAGTTTTAAGGTTTCTCAATTTAAAATTTTCATTGACATATACTAGTTAGAAAAAAAAATTATAGAACGTTTACTTTTAAGATATTAATTTTTTTATATATTTTTTAGTTTATGCTAACTTTTTTCGTAAATAAATATTTTGTTCTTAATATTTGGTTCGCTGTGACGTATTTCATTTTTTAGTCGTGTGATTTAATTGATTTTTTATATGTATTTTTTTGTAAAACCTTAACCATTCGGATATTTTTTAAAGATTAAATTGATATATTACATATCATAACTGTAACTCTAGTTTCATTTTCATTAATTATACTATAAAATCAATAGAATTTTTCATAATATATTAATATACGCTTTATTCAGTAATTATCACAATTTTCTGTTTGAAAAGATAAAAAAAACCCCTAATAATGATGGCTAATATGCAAAAAAATATTTTGAAAATAAAGTTATTTAAAGAAATTGGACGAACAGCCAATACCAATCGATTACATGTCAGAAAAAGAAATAATAAACAATATGAAACAAAACTAAATAATCGAACTGTCATGCAAATTGTATTTAAATTAGGGTTGCCGCCGGGGGGGATCCCCGGTCAAACCGGGGAACGGGGATACCGGGGACGACAAAACGGGGATCCCCGTTTTCGGGAATGAGCAAACCGGGGAACGGGGATCCCCGTACGGGGATGGGTAAAATCCATTTTTAGGGGTGCATTTTTGAAAAAATGCAATTTTTTGGGTGAATTTTCTTTAAAAATCCAAATTTCTTCAAATTAAAGTCCACCCCTAAGAAAAGACTTTTCTTATGGCAAACCAGTGCCCGGTGGGCACAGTTTTTTTAAAATTTCTTGGTATTGAAATCGCCAAGGCGATTTTAACACTGAGCCTAGGCGCGCTTCGCAACCGAAAAAACGGTCGGTTAACCTGTCATAAGTTCTAAACCGGTTACGAAAATCGGGATTCTGAAAACCCGGTAAACGAAAACCGGGGGTACCGGTTTTAATTCCATACATAACAGGGTCGCCGCGGGTTGAGAAAAATGTCGGGTCGGGTTTCGGGTCGAGAAAAAAACCGGGTTTCGGCTCATTGGGTTTCGGGTAAATTGTTTTTCTTCAAAATTTTAACCAAAAATCAAAATATGTAAAATCATAAATTGGTAAATAATGGAATTAAAAGTATTGCCTTGCCTTTCAAAAAAAAATGTTAACTCAGTGATCAATTAAACTTAAAGGAAATTGATTTTAAACTCGTGGAGTCATTGTGTGTCAACATATTAAACATAAATCTTTTAAAAAAATGGACCAAAATTAAACAAAATTGCTTAAAAATTTTATATACAAATTAATGTAAACATTATAAATTAAAAGATAGTTCAAGCTGCCCGATTGCCAGGCGGATGTTAGAATTGTATGCAAGATGCAGATCAACAGCAGAGTCAAAATATTCCTAAAAAATTATTGATAATATAAATTTAAACAAGATGGTAAACCAATTAACTTTTTTTATTGAATAATCAAAACCAAACGATTTTGTTAAAGCTTTTATAAATATAAAAACAAATAAAAAATCAAATTGTTGTCTAAAATATCAAATTGCTCAACAAAATTTTAAGCATTGGTTCGTAAAAATCGAAGCACACATGAACTACATTTATAAATATTTCATTTAAATAAAGAGAGGAAAAATGCAAAATCTCTCCAGAAGTTAATGTTTATTAGTTATATAAAAATTTAATGTAAATGAATATAAACTTGACTTATTAAGCAAATTTTGTTAAAAATATAATAAGCATCTTTCACAACAAGAATATTTTTTCCTTTTTGATAATTTTTTGTTATTTAAATAAATGGTGCTCAATTTATTTTAACAAATCAAAATTTGGCATAGTTTGCTAAGTGCATTTCCTGCGAAAAAAACATAAAGCTCGTATAAAAAAATAAAAATATTATAAAAAAACTGTAATAAATGGAAATAATTAGACAACAATTTAGAATGTTTTTTAAAAAAATAATTACAAAAATCGTTACTCTACTTTAAACGGTTATTAAAATAAATAAAGTCAAGCAAACACACAATACTAAAAATATAAAAACTGCACCAAGAATTTAATCTTCATAGGAAACCGAATGTTGTTGGTTCTTTCCTTTTTTTATGTCAAGTATAAATGGGTTAAATATGTACAACCTCATTAATTAATAAATAGATACGTTTGACTAAAGATACCCCTTACAACTGTACAATTTAAATAAAACTTTTGATTTAAACTTCAGGCCAAAGTAAGTGCCCAGAAATGTGGTATTGTTATGAAGCTGTAATGAGTCGCCTACAACGCCGAGAAAAATCACTCAAAAAAATCGAAGGGCCGACCATACCTAAAACATCAAAAACAAACAAACACAACGGAATTAATGCGTTTCTTTTTATTTTTTAAAATAATACTCTAAAAAATTGACAAATTGCATTTAAAACCCTTTTTAAACGATGAATCAGAAAATAGTGAAGATTTAAATATATTTTATAATCAAAATTTATAAAAAACCCGTTAATAACGACTCAAAAAACGTAATTCAAAATTTATGAGTTTAAAACATTGAAATAATATTTAATAATTAAAACTAAAATCTTTATTCGATCTAATTTTAAATTTTCATTCAAACAAACAAATTTGAATAGCTAAACCAAGAAAATTGTTTTGTTTAAACATAGCAAAGAGATGTTGCCGTCCTGAGGGCAGTAGGGGGCTTTGAATTTAGCCCATCACTTGAAATTACATCAAACTTAAAATTTACTTATTAAAAATTAATCTCGATAAAATATTCTGAAACTGTAAAATTGTCGTTAATCTTATATTACGCTTTAAAAAAAATGTTAATAAATTTTATACTTAACAGTCTATTAAAAAAAATTTAAACGGTAAAACCCCACTGCCGGCAGACGGCTATGAATTGACCGGCTACAATTGCCAAGAATGGGACGCGGCATTTTACGACAAGGGTACATATTGCATAATAGTACTCAAATATAAAGTAAATATGGTTTCTTTACAGGAAATTTGTGTCAAAATAAACAATTAAAGCCATTGATCGAGTTACCTACAGAAATGAAAATGAACCCCCAGATCGTACGTCATATCGTGATATGACGAAGACGAGGGAATTTCTAAAAGCTTGAAAAAACGTGCACGGCGCAAATGCAAATTATAAACAAAAACATTGAATTCAGAATTCTAATTTTCTTAACATAAATATTCAGCGAAAGCAAAAATCCTGTAAGAATCCTCACGTCAAGGAAGCAATTATTCATTGAAAACATACCGTCAAATTACTTGATTTAATGCAAATATATTTATTTAAATAAGTTATGAAAACAATTGTTTGGAATATATACAAATCTACATATAAAAACAAATTACAATTTTTCAACCAATTAAAATTTTTTTTGAATTTAAAGTTAATTTAGCAATGGACCTTGGTAAATGATAAAATTAATGATACGACTATTCGCACAAACTGAGTTAGAAAAAGATGTAACTATTTAACCCAAAAGTGCAAATTCACCATCTGTTTGTAATCAGATTAAAATTATCTTTAATAGCTACAAATAAATAAGTGTAATTATTAAAATTCTCTTGAGAATAGCAATAATAAATAATATTAAAGACAATGGCAAACAAAAGTTAATTAAAATCGGGCCCTATTCAACCAGAGCGGACGCCTCTTGTACCAAACGGAACCAGCGCGTACGCAATTTGCATCAACACCCTGTGGATCACACCTGGTTTTTTTGATTTTATATGTGTGCATCATTTTTTTAATTTAGGCTCTTGACATCAAAGTGCAGTATGGCAATCAATCAAATAAATGATTAACAGTTAAAAAGCATAATCTAATTTTACAAAGGATTAAGAAAGAAGGAAAATTTGAACTAATCTGCAAATTTGCCGAGCCGAAAAAAAAACTCACTGTTAAGGGTGATCTTCTTAGCTTATAGAAGGTGGCATTTACCTAATCGTTCGACACCGCCGCCCAGGAATGTACCGGTGTCAAAAAAATCCGGATTCCGGCAGCCCGAATTCCGGCTCCCAAAAAAATGTCCATAGCAAATAAAAAGAATAAATTTCGAAGCGAATTTAGCCCGCTCCCAAACGAATGTTGTTTGGAAAATCTGTGGAGAGTTTAGACTCATTTACATAACAATTCTACCAAAAATCCAAATATTGAGCGAACATTACGACCTTTTACGTAGAAACCTAGTTGAACGATGGACGCTCGTTTTCCGTATTTATTTTTTAGCATTACGCAATTCCGGACACGGACGACATCACTGTTATATAAGCAGGCCTATTGTCTCAGTTACAATTTGAAAAATCAATTTTTTTAAGACCAGAATCAAAAACAACGTCCTGAAATGTTTTCAGCAAATTATTTTGGTTTTCAGTGATCAAGCTTGTATATTTCAGTAAGAAGTGTACGATTTTAGATTTTTAAAACTTTTACAACTTTACGAGATTTTATGTTTTTTCACACGTTGTAATTAAAATTTGCTATCATTTATAGTTAAAACCCAATATTTACATGAAAGACGCATACTTGTTTGTTTTTTTAAGATTAATTACCGATATCTTTTTTTTGAGTGATTGTAATAATTTTATTCATAATGAACACTTTTTAATGATGGCTGTCTGCTTCTCTTCCAATGTCAGACAAATTCAGACCAAAACCATGAGTATATTTTCGAAAAAAAGCTCACCGTGTTACTGCATCCAGCCTTTTCTGCTCAGTTGGGCTTGTATATTTTTACATTGATGAATATATTCATTGATGGGATTTATTTTGTTATGATAATATTTACGTTTTTTTATTTTTAGAAAATAGCATTTATATTTACAACTTTTAACTATTACTTGCTCCTTTACACCCACTTCTATTGATAGTGTAATTTAATAATCGGCAATTATTATTTGTTATTAGTATTTAAACTTGGTGTTATTATTTTAGCTTATTCATATTTTTAAGTTTGATGTATTTATATTATGAAAATACTTTGTTTATCAAATTTATTCCTTTTATTTATTTTAGTCACTGCTCACGGTTTATCAATGTTATATTGTTTACTAGAGTTAATAATTTATTTTAAAATACTTTTAATTAAAGACAGGAATTAATGTGCACACTTTCTTTTATGATATGTATTAAAACTCAACTCTTAAATTTGACTATTAGAATTTATGACCTTTTGCATAATTCCATATTTATGTCGTTATTTTTTCCCCAATAAATTGATGTTTGATCTAGTCGAGGATCCGTTTACCTGCAAATCAACTTACTGAAGCCATTTAATTGTTCATTTAAAAATTGCAAAATTGCAAAATTGTTATATTTATTTACTTTTGCTGATTTCGATATGTAAAAAAAATTTTTTGTTTAATCCAGTTCCAGAATTTCCGCCTCTCCGTAATTTCTTCCTTTACGCTTGTCATAATTTATTTTTGTATAAACATACCATATTAATTTATGGTTTAATTTTGACAGCTAATATGACAAAATTTAAAGTTTAAAAAAACATCAGCACTTTTATACTCATTTGACAAACAATTGATTAATTTTTGTGATTTCTGGAAGTTTTATTCTTTTTAAAATTATTGTTTATTATTTAATTTTTTTAATGAAAATCAAAATATTTTTTAATGTTCATAAATCACTAATTTTTTTACGGCGTTTAAACTTAGCAAGGAGGGCGTTAAATTGATCTTTTTTTTGCGGATTCGTCCATACTATCTAAAATTTAAAAAATTTATTTCGATTATAGAATTGGCTAATTCCCAAAACTGTTTTTTCTCGGAAGCAGCGAATTTTGCGGTGTGCGCAAACATTTCTGGACCGAAACAAATTCGTTGAGCATTTTTTTCATTTCACTGGCTGCAGTTTTCTTTTCTTTATTCAAAAACTCCTTTTGATCTGGAGTAGTTCCTTCAATTTTATTTTATATGCAGTCTGGTTTTCGCGAGAATACGCCTTTACTTTTTATTAATTCAAACATAAATAGTGTTACTTTTGATATTTTGTGTAAATAGGTAATACATTGTTTCACTTACGTTAAACAATAAGTCTGAGTACTATTGTAAATTTCTAAGAACATATTTAATAACACGTAGCTATTTCTGTTCAGAACAAACAACAAACACAAAACATAAATTAAATTCTTTTTCATTTGTATATTAACGGTTGTTGGTTCTGTATTTTTTTTATTTTGCTCAATTTAATTATTTCAAAATAAAAAGATGTTTTACATTTTATTATTTGTCAAAAATAAAAGATTTTGATTAAATGCAAATTGGGGGTTTTTTTTAAATGTTGTCCTAAATTTTAAGGTCAAATAACTTTAAAATTTAAAATTTAATATGTGACTGAAAAAATCTACATTAAGCCAATATTTTTTAAGATTTATTCTTGTATTCTTCTGGTCGCCGTCAATAACTTCGAAACGTTATAACAAAAATGCAATAAAAATTGGCATGGCATGACAATTAAAATATTCTAACGCGTTTATAAATAATTTATTAAATTTATTTAATAAATTTAAGAGATTTAATTTTATTTTTTTAAATAGTATTTATAACGTGAATAGGCTTTTTTCTTAATTAAAATTATCCTGGGGTATGAATTTAAATATATAACTTTTATTTATAAAATCAATTAAATGTAAAAAGTCAATGAAGGAAATTATCATAATTGCACAATTCATCGTCAAGCGATATAATGTTTTTATATTATAATTGTATTAATAGATATGGGAATGAATGATACTTTTCAAAAATATATTAAATATTTACCACTAATACACAAATGCTCTTATTTGGTCAAATTAGTGTTTTGTTCTTAAATTATTATTCTGGAGTAAATTTAAGTTTTTATTCTTTTAATTTTTACGTTCATCGATTTCGTCTCTCATGTATTATGGTGACAATTAAGGAAACCCACACACTTTTGTACCATAAGCATTTATTTATTTACTACCGGCATCTAAGCCAATTTTCCTAAAAACATATGTCTTAATATTGCAATTATTTTATCTAATTTTATTTATTTAGTTAGAATTTTTGGGTTATAAATTTTGATTCGTTAAAAATCATATTAATTCTTTTTTGATCCTAATATTTTGTTACCTTTTACAAAGATTTGATTCTTGTTTTGTTAAAATTTAAACGGCTGCTTTGCTTTTGTATTTTAAAATCTTTGCTGATATGGCATTTCTACTATTATTGTTTTTTAAACTTAAATCTCGCCTTTTTAGTTTGCATACTCGCTGGAAGTGCAGTTATGCAAAACTATTTTTTGATAAATTTGTTGTTGAAAGTGTTTATAAATGTATAGTTTTAAATAAACTTTCTTGATCGGAGCAACCTTATTTGCTTAAACAAAATGGTTTAAATTTATTCGTAGTTAATATAATTCTTCTTAATTTATTCTATAAACAAAAAACGGTATGCAATGATTGGATTGATTGGCAACCTTATATAAAAATATATTATTTAATTCATTTAAGTATATATATATATTTGCCAATTCCAACCTTTAGTCTTCCACCAAAGCCTCCCAAAGCGCCGCGCAATTTGCGGTAATATCGCGTTCAGCAGCCTATCTCTGCTTTGTTGAAAGTTGTGAATTTCTCAGCAGCGAATTTTGTGATAGTATTCTGTGTTTTATTTTAAAATTGTATTGCGTATTTAATTTTATTTTTGTATTAAGCAGGTGTTAATATAACAGAAAATTGTTTATTATTTCAAACTAATAATCTAAATTAGAAAATTGTGATCTATTTAATAAATTTTTCCTCAAAATAAGGACTTTTTTAATATTTCTTAAATGCATTTCTTTTAAATAATAACATTGCATTAAATTAAATTCATCAAACTTTTGATTGAGGTAAGTTTGACAATATTATTTGATCCTTTTTAACAAAGCGTATAAAAATGCAGCTTATTGTTGAGCTATTTTAGGAATTCCAAGGCCGACATTATTTATAATTGCTTATTTTTGATTTAGAAAAAACTTAATAAATAATTGTAATTATTATAAAATCTTGTCAACAGTTTGGATTCATTTCAAAATTGTGTTTGATTTTCTAACAGCAATTTTTTTGAATCTCAGTGAATAGTTTAATACAAATATGTTTAGGTTTCTAATGGTAGTCTAATAAAAAAAGGGTTTGTTGTATATTTTATTAAAATAGAAAGAATTGGTTGCTCTTAATTTATTCCGATTACGAATTGTTAGTCAGTTTAGGCACCTGTTTTTAATATTATTATTTTATGTGTGCTATTTTTGAATTTTAAAATTATGCCTTTTTAACTGTAACATCAACTTGAATCTGATCTATCTCAATCGACGTCCATGCCGGTAAT
Organism: Globodera ellingtonae; assembly: GCA_001723225.1. NCBI lineage: Eukaryota > Metazoa > Nematoda > Chromadorea > Rhabditida > Heteroderidae > Globodera > Globodera ellingtonae. The sequence goes on from MEIZ01000472.1 coordinate 25,796, forward strand.
AATTTGGGTTTGTTGTTTTAAAATATTTAGCATTACATGGAGGGAATCTTATATATACCGGACTTGAAGCCTCTCTGGGGAATTTTGCTCCTGGCTGGGCGCAATTGTAATTATATTCGCCATGAGGTTTTATGTTATACATTTTATTTTTCATAAACAATGATTTTATATGTTATGTTTATGACTCTTTTATTATAATAAAGTTTTATTTTTAATGCTTATTCAAATAATAGATGTTTGCGCAATTTTTTATTCGGTTGGTGCTTTGTCTTTATGATTGATATCCATTGGAAGGGCAAAAATGTTTTTGAGCAAGAAGCTTATTTGGCATTGTTTCAAATTAATACATAATTTATATAACAAAATTTCTACATTAAGCTAAACTAACAAATTAAACGTTCAATTTAGGTATAAAATATTTTGTTTAAATTTTTAAGAACAATATTTTGCTGGTGAGGATGAAGAGCAAAATAATAAATTATTTAAAGAAATTATAAAACTTGGAATTGTAGTGGAACAAAGCAGAGAAGGTTTAAGGTGACTCATTTGTGAATATTAAACATGTTTAAACCGTAAAATATATATATGTAATTTATAATTAAATTTTCATAACTATAAAAAATTTAAGATTTCCAATTAACATATGCAAATAAATAAACAGAACTTATTTAATTCTTAACAATTATTTGTAATATATTTTATTTTCCACTCCAATTGTTTTGCATTTTGTTAATTAATTATAAGCTTGTATTATTTGTGGATGCTTTAGTTATTGCACTTAAAATTAAGTATTAATATTTGAATTTTTGTAAACTTTTTGTTAAGACCATAAATTAAACAGTATATTTTTAAAATTTAAATTTATTGATTTTGGCTAAGCGGTCACAGATTTTTAATTTAATTAATATGTTATTTTTAAAAGTTTGAGTGATAAGTACGAAAATATTTAGTCAATTCATATAATAATAACTCCTGCTTTTATATTTCGTTGGATAATAGATTTATTAAATTTTTATTTCATATTTTATTTATTTATTTTATTTCATTCCAAATTAAAGTCTTATTATTAATTTCGTAGTTATTTTATAATTTGGAAACAATTAAGAAGGTTGTCAATTGGTTTAACGAATTCTTTTTTCACAAAGTCGAGTTTGCATTTTATGTTTTTGGCTATATTAGTAACAAAATTTGATAAAATAATAATTTTAATTTTTTATTTCCGTCAAAATTTATTTGGAGCAATTTTCTTGAACTTTGTATATTTTAAGAGGAATGGTTTTAAATGCAAATGTGACTGAGTTTTTGAGAAATATTCTTGCATTGTCATTTATGTACAATTTAATGACTCCCCCATTTCAAAGCAATAAATCATTGACAAATTGGAATTGCTCTACTTTTCGGCTTGCCTTCGGATGGAAGGAATTCAAATTTATTTGTAAGTTGTCTGATCATTCGAATTGTTATTTTAATTTACTACAAGTTTAATTAATGGTTGAGTTGACATTTTTTTGAAAGGCAAGGCAATATTCTCTTTGTTTAAATTTTATAAATATTTTAAATGTAAAAATACTTTTGGCTTTGTTTATTAAAAGTAATATTTTGATTTGCTCTATATTAAGAAGTAAAGTAGTATGCGTACAGATATTAAAATATTTTTATTGTTTTGGAACGAATTTTTCTTTTTTTATAAAAAGTTTTTTAAATAATATTATATTTTTTTAAACCTTTGGATATCAATTAATATTTATGACCTCTCGAATCCTTTTTTATAAATTTTTTTAAATTCATCCTACATATTTCAGTAGTATATATTTTTGTAAATTTTAATGAATTTTAAGTAATATAACTTATAATTTTGTTGCTATGGATCACTATAATCGTGGCTTAAAAAGACCCAAGTTTCATTTTGTTTATTGGCTTTGATCACAAAGAATTTTAATTTTAAATATAGGTAAAACATTGCTTTTCGTAATAAATAAAATAATTTCATTTTATTTAATTTAAATATTTCGTAGGTATTTTTTTAAAATTAACTGTAAATTGATTAGTGATGTTTATTGCTGGTAAAGAAATACAATAGTGTATTTGTATGGGTTTATTCCACCTGATAAGTATAGCCGACAATTATTTAAGATGGTCTGATTCGTTTAAAGAATACGTTACTTTAGCTTATTTTGGCCACACCATAACTATATTAAATTCTTTTATATTTATTTAAAAAAAATTATTATAACTCTTTTTTAATTTAAAATTTTTAAATTGTTTTTTCTTTGCAATTGTCCAATCTTGATATGGTTATTTATCATATATTTAACATGATCGAGGAAAGCACTTAACGACACCAAATGAGGCCTGAAGTTTCTTTTTATTTTGTTAAATGTTGAATTTTTTTTTACCAATTTTTATTTTGTAACTTTTGTGTACAGATTGAACTGAACCCCAATTAACTTTAGTAATATCATTATTATTGCTATAAAAATTTAGTTATTTTGCAACACTGTTTCCGTTAATTAATGCTTTATAATTTCTGTGAATACCTTAAGATTAATAATCTTTTTTATTTATGATCGATATTAAATTATCCAGCTGATGCTTATTTTGATAAATCTGTTTAGCTTCAGATCTCGAGGTCATATTTAGCTAATATTTTAAGGCAAGATCTTTTGATATTTTTAAATTAAGGGTTTAATAACCCCAAATAATTTATTTTTAAGTATATTTATATCAATGTTGTTTAGCTATTAAGTCTTTAAACGAAATTTCTAATATTTTGTTGATTTTATACAGTTACTTGTGAATTTGAATTGTGTCCTTAGCTATAAGATTATAATCTCACCAAATTTTTATGCTATTTTCTTCATTTGTTATTGTAATTTTAATATAGCTGAATTTAAATCTGCAGTCGTTAGGACACAGATGGAATTAATTGGTTTTTATTTTTTTGGTTTACCCTCGGATCTTCCTCGACACGCATGGCCACTGTGTTGACGACTGCGTTTGTAGGCATTATGTATGAAAAGCCTTCATTTAGCTCACCACATAGGTTCAATAATAATTAGTATTATTAACTCATACACATTTTAATTCAAAGTATATCTAATATAATGCTGATTACATTCTGAAATAGTGAATAAATACATGAATTTTTTTGTTCATTTTTCTGTTTTGAGGTATACTTTTAGAGATGATCATCAGTTAGATATATAGTTTTTAATTGATTAACGTATAAATTAACACCATAGCCACTCTCTAAAATTTATATTTTTTAATTTTATATTTATGCATTAATAAAGGTAGCTTCTCGATAGGTCAATCTTATTGCTTATTGTAATTTTGGTTTTATCATTTTATCTTTTAAATTTTTTTTGAATTTTATCTGGATCTTATTTAACAATTTAAATAAGGTTAAATTAGATGTTTTTATTGTATTAACATTTTGTTTATAAAATGGTTTTAATAGTTAATCAATAGGTTCAAAGGTGAATTAGGCAATATTTTATAAGCTTTAGTTAGCTTAAAGATATTTATGTTTTATTTTTATTAATACAATATTACAATTTACAAATGATTTATTTTGTAAGAGATTTCATATATATTCTTTCTTTTTGAAAACACTGTTTATTCGATAACTTGTTAACTATCGTGATTAGTAAGGCATCCAAAAATATGCACATAAAATCTTTAAATATGCGCATAAAATATGAACCAAAAATTGCAAAATATGCACATAAAACGAAATATATGCACATAAATTTTGAAAATAAGCAAAATTTGAAAGTTCATTTTTTTGGTGGCAGAAAGAACTAAATAATGAAGATTAAATCTCTACAAAAGATTTCCTTAGCCCTACGTCAAGCATTAAAAAGTTGTCAGCATATTCATTTGCCTTTTTCTTAAATCTGCGTCATCATATCTTTCTTTTGTGTTTTTACAGGAGAATTCTTCCTTTATTTTTCATTAGCTTTTCAATTAATATCATTTAAATATGATGAATTGTTGGTTTAATATGGTGTTTTTATTTTAAAAGTTCATCCACTTATGCTTTATACTTAAATCTTTTTTATAATATTATTATTTCTTTTTATGACATTTAATCGATTGTATTTTGTTGCTGCAATTTCTTAAAAAACCAGAATAAGTGGTTTTAATTATTTTATTTTTTTAATATGCACTTTTATTAAACAAATAGTTCAAATCCTTCTGCATTTAATTATTTCTCCGTAGACAATTTAATAAATTTGTACATCAAACGTACAGCATGGGATCTCTATTTTAAATATGAGTTTAGTGCAGGACTTTTGTGTCACACTGTATTTGAAAATTTTATTTATTATAATTGAAAGCATGTGTGCTCACGGTTACCAATTTTGATAACCGTAACCGCCCGTCCTCAAACACTCGTAACCGTTAACCGCCCGTAACCGCCCGTCCTCAAAATCTCATAACCGTCATCCGCCCGCGGTTATCCGCGGTTAACCGCATTATTGAAAAATCAATAAAGTTTTCCAAATTTCGAAAAATTGATTTTTCGAAACTAATTTTTCCGATCGTGATGTGGCGCGTCTTTCTAAAATTAAATCAAAATTGATGTGRATTGAACTTAACAATTGATTTTTATCAGATTTTGTCAATGAATAAAATTTTTAAATTTCTTCTAACACTTTCATGATTAAAATCTAACAAAGCGCGACCGATCAGAGTAATTTTTTTCTGTTTTTTGCGCATTAGTTTCCTAAAATATTTTTAAGAAAGGGGGTGAGGGTTCGGCGGTGCCGATAGGCGCCGCCGAGGGAAAAAAAAATCGAATATTTAACGCTTTATGCTGAGAAAAATCGTCCGAATTTTAGGTAATTGAGTTCTAAAATGCACTAATTATTTATGTAAATACTTAGAATTTTACTTTTTATAGCTAAAATTTTTGCAAAAAATTGAAAGTATACTAAAAAGGAGGCGATATTAAAATATAAATAAAAAATAAAGTGATTACAGCGGAAGGGGCTTGAACCTAGACCAAAAATGTCAATCCAAGAGTTTCACCACTGAGCCACTGGAGAAATATAAGGGTTTGGTGAAATGTGAATAAAAGTCAAAGAAATTATAAAGGCAAATCGTCTCAATCCTTAGTAATCAAAAAAACAACGGATGCGACGGTTAACCGCGGTTTTAGTGGTCATAACCGTTAACCGCCCGTAACCACGACCTTTTAAATTCCATAACCGTTAACCGCGGTTATCCGCGGGTAACCGCGGTTAGCCGCGGTTACGGGTAACCGTGAGCACGCCTGATTAAAGTACCGGTTGATGCTCATTCCATATCCTTACCAGCCATTTTTTGCTTTTTTTAAATTTATTTTCCTTATCTCCTCCTTATCATTGATAGACCTGATTTGGATGTGTATAAACAATTAGGTATGCATGATATTTTTTCTTTATTGACAATAAAATGAAGTGAACATTCTTGTACAGTATTTGCGATCCAATAAAACAAAATAACAAAAAAATAAAAATTAAAAAATTAAAAAAAAATCTCTTAGCAGCCTAAACAAATTTTCAAAAATCAAATTAAATTAAAAAATTCTCATTCAATTTTCCTTTAGCAACTCTGTAATCGGTTGGCATCGTCTTTTGTTAGGTTTGTTGTAATCTGCTTGTTCTTTAATTCTGAGTTTGCCAAACATCTCATTTTGTTTATGTTGTTTTTTAACTTGTAAGAATTATTTTTTTAAATTTGTTTTAAAACATTTGGCCCATGTTTTCGAGGTCGTTGATACATTTTGCATTAAAAGCCATTTTTTAAAAAAAAAGTTTTGATTTTTTTTATTTGGTAATTGCATATTTACAGATTACTTTTTGTGGCATTTGTTTAACTTCGTTAATTAAAATATGCGACGATGTTGTACCATGAAAAATTAAAATTTTTAAAAGTCCAATAAAAAGTCTCAAAAAAGGTTATTCTACTTATTCCGAATTAGCCTTTCATTTCGAGCAATAATTTACGACAATTTTTTTACCTTCTGGAATAAAAAAATTTGACCATGCCTTGTATTAATTGGGTGTGGCGATGACAGATGAATGAGGAAGATGGAATTGAATTTGTCCAATTCCACCCCCAGCCCCGTCCCACCTCCGCACCGCCGACGGATCGATGGAATTGAGTTGGCTGAGACATTATTCGTGCAATTTATACACTAAGAAATAATAAATAGGCAAGAATTTAATGCAAAAATAAAATAAGCACTATGCATTAAACTCCAAAAATTGTTTGATTTTTTTTATTGAACGATTGTAAATATTTCAATAGAATATATAAATTAAAATGAATTATTTTAAAATTACAGAATTTTTAATTTTTTAAACCGTCTTTGTTGTGGGAAATTTATATTTAATGCCCCTCCAAAGAAGTTTATTTTTCCGCCCCAATCGCTTATACTGACGATACTATTTTTTAAAGCACATTTCTAAGTGATAGAGCATTTTTAATTTAGCGAGCTTAGCAATTAAAATAAAGAATTAAGCTAAACTAACTCATAAAAATAAAGAAAATGAAACACAAACTGATAATTCTATTCGACCAATAATTTACAAAATGGCACAAAACCATTGTTAGCGGAGTGAGGTTGCAAGCCCAATAAAATAAAATGTTCGTAAATTTCAAATAACAAATTTGTAAAATTCTTCATTCCAACTCTAATCTAACTTTGTAAATAATAAATTCAAAATATCAGATTCAAACAAAGTGACTGCAAATATATGTTTAAATTTTCTATTTAAATAAAGTTACACAGAAAAGGGGGTCGGGGATGCCGATAGGCGCCGCCAGAAAAAATTGGTATTACTCGAATATCTTTCATTAAAAATTATCTAAATTAAATAATAATTACTGAACAAATATTCAAACTATAAATTTTAAATCAACAACATTTGCATACAAACGGAACTTATGCTTTTATTATTGTAACCAATTCAAAAGTTAGAGTGATGTTTTTAATTTAAATTTTTGGAAAAATGCAATAAATAATAAATCAACAGACAATATTTAATTCAAAAAAAGAAATTGCAAAAAAAATAATAGATATTAAAGTATATATCATTTAATAAAATATTAAAAAAATGGAGGAATGATAACGCTCCATTAATATTCAGTTACGCTGATCACTAAAACACATCCTTGACAAAATAAAAAACCATGTGAATCGAGAGAACGTTGAATCATCATAAGAAATTGGGCAAGCGTTTTGAATTGAAAAGTCGCGAATCTTTTCAACTTCACAACAAATTCAATTTTATTATTATTAGCATTTAAAATCTTTCGTTATTTCTTTAATTATTAATGATCTAATCGGTTCTTAATTTGATTATAATTTCTCGGATCTTAAAAATGAATGACTATTGTGCGAAGACAGTTCTGAATGACGAGGGTCGACGCAGTGCCAATATGCGTGTAAAAATTATATCATTGTAAAATATAATGTTATTTAAAGACTTGCAGATATTATATCGTTAACGTAATTTGGTGGACCTAAAATACAAAATATTACAATTAACTAATAAACCCATATCCAAGGTAATAACATGAATGTATAGGAAAAATATCAAATCAGACACCGAAAATTAAAATTAAAATCAATTGGCTAAACCTAGAGCAAGTCGGTAGTGGGCAGTGTGTATTGTCAAAAAATCAATTATTAAGCCAGCAAATATGAGAAAAGGCGAGCATGTTGCATATTATTAAATTTAACATTATCGTAATGAAAAAACCGGAATATGCAATTAACAAAATGCATATAATTTTAGGAAAATTTAAATAAAAATAGACCTGACTTTCCATTTACATGAAGTTATTGATTGCGCAGCTTTTCCATGACCCAAACTCCCTCTGAATTGGGGGGGGGGGGGTCGTCCGCAATAGGCCATTTTTATTCTGGAAAATGGTAAAACCAAGTTCAAAACCAATTTAAATTAAATTAAAAAAAATTATATTGAAAATATTTATAGAAATCAAAATAAGAATTACTAAATTTAAACAGAGCTGTTAAAACTAACAATTTCTTAATTAAATAAATTGTATATCAATTGGATCAAAAAGTGTGGAAATTTAATGAATTCAGTAGAACTAAAATAATATTAAATAACATACCAAATATTCTTATTAGAATTAATAAACATAAAAATAATTAAATCTTTACCTAACAAATTAATAAAGAGGGATGGTCATTATTAAACAAAATCTAATACAATTATTTTAATAGCAATCTAAAACTTATATAAAGTTTGAAGCTCTTTCGAAATTATTATCGAAGTGAAATAAATATCTTAATTAAAAAATAAGAATTTTGTATTTATAGCGCCATTTAGTTATTGTTATTACCAATTAAGTAAAAGAAAAATTCCACGTTAAAACCAATTATGATTTCAGCTAAAACCGAGGTATCAAGAAGCCGTAAAGACCAAAAACGATCTTCTTCAAGATAAATTAAAAATGCTTTATGATTGACCACATAAATAAATTAAATTAATATAACTACTTTCTTAATTGTATAATAATTTAAAAATTGTAAGTAAATAAAGCATAAATTATTTATTGCTATAGAGAACATAGTATATAAAGTTAAAAAGTTACACATATTGGCGCTGTGGTTGCGAAAAGATAAAAAAACCCAAATTCACCAAATAAAACCCATAAAAGTCGAATAAATACTGAAAGAAAAGATAAATTGGTCTCGTATTTATGAAAATTTGTATTTAATTTAATACTTTCAACAATTGCCAAGAATGGGCCGCGACATTTTACGATAAGGGTACATGTTGCAAATATGTACTCAAATATAAAGTAAATATAACGTACAATTTTTTTCGTCAAATGTTACTTAACATTTGGAATAAATGAAAAATTGCATTAGTTATATTGTGCGTAATGAAAATCAATATTTCAAATAATGATAACTAAATACACGGCCAATAGTAATATTTAAAAAATTCAATAAATGTTTTTATACATTTAAAACACCCAATAAAAAACAAAATAAATCTTCGCTAAATCCATATGCAATTTGTCTTAACAAATTTAAATAATAAATTTTTTAATAAAATCCTTTAAAAATATAAATGTGCATTATTGTTATTTATTATTTTACAAAATTGTGTTTGCAATGTCATATTTCTTATAGCTCTAGATTCTGTTTAGAATTTGTTTCAAATTTATACTTTTAAACTTTAATAATTAAGAAATAGAATTTAAATTTGTGCATGTAATTTTAAAATTTACTAATTATATATTTTTAATTATGAATGCTCAGCGTTACGTTCATTAAGTGCTTCAAACACAATAGAATCCTGCTGGATTTTGTAAGCAGTTAGTTTTTTTAGTTGAAACTAAAAATCGGATGATTTTTCAAAAAGTATAAAAGAGTCCTTCTTAGACCCGAAGGGAACAACTGTTGAACTTTTCTGCGGACTCGGCACCTAATGTTCACTTTGCTTTTTAGTTTATTTTTTTTTATTTAGATTAAATTTTTGATTATAACCTTCTCTTAATTTTTGCAAACAAAAACAAATATTTTTTGATTTAAAATGCAAAATTAAAAAATTTAATTAAAAATATATATAGTTAGATCATTTGTAGTTTTAATATGAATAAAAACAAGTTTTAATGTTTTTTTTGATTTCAAGCTTTTTTTAAATAAATGTTAAATGCACTTTTAATTTTTTAATTGTGTTTTATCCTTTGAATTTATTGAATAAGGAATTGTCAACGCTTGTGAAATTAATTCCCGACCTGGGTCAGATTAAGACAAGTATTTTGGTCCCAAATTCAGTGCACGTTGTATGCGGCGATTGGTCTGTGTCTAAAATATTTCAATTTTTTCTAATCCATTAAAAAATACAATTAAATTTATGTATTTTTAGCTTATTTTAAATTGTTATTAGCTGTGTGTCGTTTAGCTTTTTTTAATTTTTTTGTGACCAGCAAAAAATAAAATGTTCAAAAACTAACTAAAAAATTATTAGATGGGGTGCGTTAATGACCAAATTACTCTAACCGTCTGACTCTCTCTTATGTTCAAAAGACTAACTAAAAAATTATTAGATGGGGTGTATTAATGTCCAAATTACT
>MEIZ01000474.1:9496-24304 GCA_001723225.1 Globodera ellingtonae
AGCATGGCTCACGTCGCGTTTCTTTATATATAATGGAAGAGAATTTTCCGCATCTTTTCCGATGGGAAGCAAAAAGGGTTGAGAGAAAGAGAACAAAGGACAGCACTATTCTCGTTACGCTCGTTTCTTTTCCAATTAAACTTCTCTCACCACTGAATTCTTTATTTACTCTCGTTTCTTTTCCTACACTCTTTTTTCACTATCCTCATTGTAGCCAACAGCAGCAGCTTGTCTGTCGATTATATTATTGTGGTTAAAAATTTCGGAAATTCCATTCAAGAGAAAATGTGTCATCGGCAAAATTTATCAAAATGTTCTCATGTATAAAATGTTCTAGAAAATTGAGTTTTTTCGAATTCTCAAAAATGCTTGAAAACTTTCGATCTTAAGGGTATGTTAGGCATGAAAAAAAATTTTTCTTTGAAAGATCGTGACAAATTCAAATTTTATTTTTTTCTTAATGAATTTTTGGTAATGTTAATGATTTTGGCATTCAAAAAAATTGAAGTTTTTCTTACTGAATTTTTCGAAAAATGGCGAATCCGGCTAAAAACATGTTTTTCGTGCATAACTCGACAAAACGCTGCAGCAAAACCCAAAAAATCTTCACCCTACCTGATTCATCACTAGAGACGAGATTTTTAGGGTTTAACTTTTTTGTTTGTTTTGCGGATAGGGTTTGACGAGAGAAGCCCAGAAATAGCATTCATTTCGAAAGATTTTTGAATTAGAGCGACTTTTTAGTCCCTAAAAATCCCTATTTCGCCCTTTTTGCGTTTTTAGTCCCTATTTTGGCACTTTTTCCCAAAATTTTAAGAAAAAAATGCAATATTTTAGGCATTTTCCGTAAAAAATTTTTATTTGGTATTTTTTATAAAAGTTTCAAAAACATGTGAAAAATAGTGCATTTACAATTGTAAGAAGAAAATTAATAAAAAATGATGGATTTTTTTTAAAGGGTTTCACGCAAAAATTGACTGGATTTGGGCAGTTTTAGCACCTTTTTTAGTCCCTATTTTGCCACTATTGGGGTTTTTAGTCCCTATTTTGGGGCTTTTTAGTCCCTATTATATGTCCCTTTTTCACGTTTTTTAGTCCCTAAAAATCTCGTCTCTATTCATCACTTCATTCATTCGCCTAAAGCAAATTTCCTTTTTGATGAATTTCATGTAAAACGGGTCTTTGTTTTCGTAGCGCCACATTCGGAACATCTGTCCCTGGCCAGAGGCCCACTTACAAAAGTGTATTTTGGCTTTGATTTCCTCGTCCAAGTCGTACAGTACCTGTGATTGAGTAAAAGCTTCAAAAAATTGCGTATTTTTAAAATTTTGGTTGCAATCCCTTAAGAACAATCTTTAATGACAAAACAACATTTAAATACTTAAAAAATTAATTGATTTCATTTATTTGTAAAAAAAAAAATTTGAATTTGTATAAAAAATAAATAAACACAACACCTCCCAGTGTGATTTCTCCCCAGGGTTGAATGTTATTTCGTCCAAATATTTGTCATTCAACGTTTGCATCAAAATGCCGATCCCAAAGGCCGGTGGTGGCTGTGCCGATGCCAATGTCTTCAACAATGATTTCAGAGCTTGTCAACGGATTTAAAAGGGTCTAAAACGTGGGGAAAATTTAGAGCGAAGAACACAACGAATAATTTGAATTTTCAGTAAAATGCGGGTCCAATTATGTATCAATTTTCGATTTAAATTAGGCAAAGCTGGTCGCCAAATTCTTTTAGTTTAAGAAAATTGTTCAAAAGTGCAAAACTAGATTTTTTTTAATATAAATTTCAAATTTTCCATATGTCCCAAAAATACAGAAATTCGGAAACCGGACAAAATATGCCGGCCCATAATAGAACTGTCGAGAAATAAAATTCAAACCAAAAAATGTTAACTTAAAATTTTTTACATCAGTTTGGTGTTTATAATAAATAAATTCCGACGCCCAATTCACAAGCTAACCTCAATTAAATGTATGAAGAAATCTTCCCCAATTTCATAGTTAGCTTGATAAGTTATGCGTTTGATGAAAGCGCTTCCATTTTTGAGTAAATGATCAAAGAAGTTCAAATTGTAACTTTCTATTTGAATTACCAGCTCTTTGTTTGGGCGCTGCCTAAAATGTATATTAAAACGGCTACCAATTCAAATCCTTCCACGATGCTGATTCAGTCCCGTACTGAAGCTAAGATTAAACCTAGCTTAGGCTTAAGCTGGCCTGAGCTCAGGCTTAGTTAGGTTTGGGCCTAAACCTAAGCTACCTAAGCTTTTGAGTAGGCTTGGTCCCCGAACCCCGACTTTGGACGGGGTTTTCGTCCCCGACTCCGATTGGGCCGAAATGGAACGTCAGCTTTTGGGTTCTACGGCCCCGAATACCCCGAGAAACACGGCGCGACGCGGCGACAGTGTGCGCACACTGTGCAAAAGCCGCGATGGCGGGAAACGGCGCCGGCGAGCAACACACGCGCTCAACGGCATGGCTCACGTCGCGTTTCTTTATATATAATGGAAGAGAATTTTCCGCATCTTTTCCGATGGGATAAAAGGTTGAGAGAAAAGAGAACAAAGGACAGCAACTATTCTCGTTACGCTCGTTTCTTTTCCAATTTGAACGCTTCTCATTTCTCTTTTTTTTCTCTATTCACTGAATTCTTTATTTACTCTCGTTTCTTTTTCCTGCATTCTTTTTTCACTATTCTCTCTCATTTGTCAGCTCAACAAGCAGCAGCAGTTGTCTGTCGATTATATTGTGGTTAAAAATTTCGGAAATTGCTTCATTCAAGAAAAATGTGCATGGCAAAAGTTATCAAAATGTTCTCAACCGACCGACCGACTTACATTACAGAATTAGCAGAGGAAGTATTTCACATCATTTTTTAAAAATATATCTATAAAACGTTCTAGAAATACTGAGTTTTTTTCGAATTCTCAAAAATGTTTTTTCGATCTTAATGGTATGTTAGTGAACAAAAAAATTTGGTAATAGTGTAGTTTGTGCACCCCCCCCCCCTTTTTGAAAAAATAAAAATATTTTCAAAGTCGATTAAAAGATGTTTCTAGGGGTATTTGGTGGTGTAGAGTCCGAATCTAACCTCCATTTCGACGGACCCGAATTCGAACATATTTGGATGATTTTGAGGCCAAAATTAATTTTTGGAAAATTTTGAATTTTCATAAAATGTTCGAATTCATGTCCGGGGTCGAAATGGAGGTCAGATTCGGATTCGACGTCCCGGAATACCCCTAGAAACATCATTTTCTCGACTTTGAAACAAAAAGAAATTTTTTCAAAAAGGGGGGGGGCACAAACTACACTATTACCAAAAATTTTTGTTGAATGATCAAATTTTATTTTTTTTTTATGAATTTTTGGAAAAGGCGAAATAAGTACAAAAAAGTTTCAGATGCCTAAGATAGGCACGAGCCTATTTTAAGGCTCGAAAACTCCAAAAATTTTTTAGGTCTAAATAGCCTCGTTAAAACAAAAAATGTCCGGCTAAAAACATGTTTTTCGTGCATAACTCGACAAAACACGTGCTGGGTCGTTTCGTAAAAACTGCCACCATGGGCGTTTCGTAAATTCGCCAGGGCGTTTCGTAAATCCGCCAAATATATTTTATGAAGTAATTTTAGACATCATAACTTTCTACACACCGCACTATATCAGTTAAACGTTATACCATTGGAAAGCTCTTTATGAATAGAAACTATTTGTAAAACTAAACAAAGCAATAAATCAAAGTTTAAAAAAGTTATGATCAGAAACCCACGAAAAAACCCGATTTTTTGAAATTTTACATTATAACTTTTTTAATACTTATCAAACCGCTTCATCTTTGCTGTATTGCTTTTTCTACTCATTTAGAGTTTTCCATTGGTATAAGGTTTAACTGATTTAGTGTGGTGTGAATAAAGTTATAATGTCTAAAATTACTTCATAAAATATATGTGGCGAATTTACGAAACGCCCTGGCAAATTTACGAAACGCCCATGGTGGCAGTTTTTACGAAACGACCTAGCACCGACAAAACAAAGCTGCAGCAAAACCCAAAAATCTTCACCCTAACACTAATCATAACTAGGGCGTGTAATTATAGCGAAATATGCACAAATATGCACATAAATCGCGAAATATGCAAAAATATGCCAAACATGCACATGTAAATGCGTTCTAGAAGCTTCAAACCAAGCTGAAAACGCGTTTTTCGTGCGTTTCAGACCGTTCCCAGTTCAGGAAAAAATAGGTATGCATGTGCATATAATCACACGCCCTAATCATCACATTTCATTCATTTGCCTAAAAACAGATTTCCTTTTTGATGAATTTCATGTAAAACGGATCTTTGTTTTCGTAGCGCCACATTCGGAACATCTGTCTCTCGTCCAATTGACAGAAGTGTGTTTTGGCTTTGATTTCGTTATCCAGGTCGTACAGTACCTGTGGTGATTGAGTTTGATGATCTCTCTGATTTGCATTTTTGGGGGGTCAACCCAACCAACCAACATCACCATTCATTACAAAGTTTGGAGTTCTCTATAACTCTTCTCAAATTAAACCAAAAATAAAACATTATTGGCAGACACACTGTAGTGGTTAATGCTCGAGAACTAAAATTTACCAAGACTCGAGAACCGATGATTTTATTTTGTTTAATTTTGATAACGAAAACACAGTGCAAAATCCTATTTATCAAAAAAAAATCTTAACAATGGTGTAGATACTGATATAAAAGTCACTGTATATGCCCGGTTTTATTTTTATAATTTTTTTAATGAATAAAATAAAAATAAACACACCTCCCAATGTGGTTTCTCCCCAGGGTTGAATGTTATTTCGTCCAAATATTTGTCATTCAACGTTTGCATCAAAATGCTGCGGTTCCAAGCATTGACGGTGGTTGTGTTGCCAATGCCAATGTCTTCAACAATGATTTCGGAGCTTGTCAACGGATTTAAAAGGGTCTAAATGTGAGAACAAATTAAAAATTCACAGAATTCAAGCAAGCACGCGAAACCATCTGTTTTATCAATTAAACTAGGGTTGCTTCCCGACCCGACGGGGGCGGGAAAAGTCGGGGGTCGGGGACGAAAACCCCAATCAAAAAAAGTCGGGGGTTTTTCTCAGCAAAAACCCCGCTAAAATACAAAAAAGTCGGGGATTTCCCCAGCAAAAACCCCACTAAAATTCAAAAAAGTCGGAGGTTTGCCCAGCAAAAACCCCGCTAAAATTCAAGTCGGGGGGTTTTCCCAGCAAAAACCCCCCGACTAATTCAAAAAAGTCGGCAAATGGGACGCCCCGGTAGCTCAGTTGGAAGAGCTGCCCACGGATTGGGTGTGGAGGTCGTGGGTTCAAGTCCCACCCGGGGTTACCATTTTGCCTATTCTTTACTAAGGGTGGGGATGAAATCCCCGACCAAAACGGTCGGGGTTCTGGGTGAAGGAGCAACCCTAAATGAAACAATACGCCGAACTCTGAAACATTCATATACGGGAACATGAAAAAATAGGATAATTGAAACCTCAATTAAATCTATGAAGAATTTTTCCTTAATTTCATAGTTAGCTTGATAAGTTATGCGTTTGATGAAAGCGCGTCCATTTTTGATGCATTTATCAAAGTACTTCAATTTTTTTTCTTCTATTTGCATTACCAGCCTTTTGCTTGGGTGCAGCCTAAACATTTCCAAAGATATGATAACAAAATAGAGTTCCGACATTCTGGAGAGCTTTTTCCCCCGGACCCTTCCCCGAAGCGGATCCGGACAGTTCGGCGCGATATGCCATAACTTAATCATTAGAAAGGCAAAGCACACAAAATCGATATCATTCAGAAGCTCTCAATATGATGAACTTTAATAAAAATAAAACTAATCGATTCGTTTTTCTCAAAAAAGTTATAGCTTAATACGTGTGAAAATCGCCATTGCCTGCCAGTTTGGCGCGGTGAGTCATAAGTTCCTTTGTTTAAGTCGAATCGCCTAGCTCTTTTCTATTATAGCTAGGGATCGGACCGATATGCACCAAAAATCGCCAAATATGCGCATATATATGCACCAAAAAAAGGCCAAAATATGCACCAAAATATGCCAAAAATGCCGAAATATGCACCAAAAATGCTGAAATATGTATCGAAAAATGGCACTTTTAGTACACTACTTTGCTTAATACTTAATTTTTCATCTTTTAATGTCTGATAAGTAGGTTTAAAGCCGTTTCGCATATTATTTTAGTATTTTTGGAAAGTTGAACAAATTGAGAAAAAGTTCCGGAATTTTAACTGTCAGGCCAATTCATCGCCAGCTGGCCATCTCCGCGCCAACCACTCGAGCGCTGCGCCATTTCAGCGCCGCGATTTTTCCCCTTATTTTTATGAAAATGTTCAATTCTTCAAGCATTTTTTTCGAAATGACTAAAACTTATCGTTAAAAATATGAATTATTTTTCAAAAACAGCCAGAAAAACATGATTTTGGGTTCATTGCATTTTAGTTACTAAATGACGATTTTTTATTGTTCCGATGCGGATTTTAAAATTTTTGAGATCGGGAACCCTGACTATGAGTTAAATCATGGAACAAAGTCGAAAATTACGCGACTTTCAACCCTTTCCAGCCAACAAACAAAAAACTCTCACTCCGATGTGTCCACCAATCTGTTCAAACAGGCATCCAATTCTTGACGTTTTCTAGCCAAGTCTTTGCTGGACGACGACGGCCTTCTGGATGACGGCCCCGCGCGGCCAATGTTCCGATCAGTTCGCAGCCTCCGGGCGTCCTGTTGAGAAGACAAAATTAAATCGAAAACCCAAAGCAAATCAACTCTGTTAATATTATAATTACGGAAGGGGATTTTAGTCACTAAAAACTTGAGCATTAAATAAGCTGAAACCCCGGGAGCGGTACGTTTCCGTTTTGGGGCTAAAATTTGAATTTTAAAAAAATCAAAACAAAAGGTAAAAATTAACGATTGGACGTTTTGCTTTTTGGCCTTCCCACACGTTTTATCCCGGCCCGGTCCGACGACTTTCGGCCCACCTCAATAGCTTTGCCGCATTCAATGACGGCCAGATTTTCAGATGCCTCCTCCGGTGCCAAATGATCTTCAATCAACTTGCACATCTTGATCAGCTTCTCTGTTTGCTCTATCTGTTGGTCTGTGGCACATTGCTTTATCAGAAGCATGAATGCCAACAAAATTGTAACAACAAAATTTGGCCATGTCATGTTAAATTTCTGAACAAATTATTTATATATATATGTATAAAAATTATCTTTTTTAATTTAATATATTACAAAAGTAATGAATTTAGTAGTGGCATTTAGCTCTTCACAAATCTGAGAGTCCATTATTATAATTAAGCATAAAATATTGGAAAAATTTTTGCCAAAATGCTCGGCTATCAATAATGCATTTGCCTTTGTCTATTTTTTCGCATTTACCTATGTATCATGTGATACATTTTCTAAGCAAAATTTATTCAATTTTATAATCATTGGATACAATAACTGCTGTTAAATGTTGAATATTATACATAATTTTTTTGAATTACATAAAGCAAAATCGGTAAGGAATTATAATTTTTCAAAATATAAATTTCAAGAACAATTATTATAAAATAAACTAGGGATGTGCTGCGCATATGTGTTTTTACAGCTGAATTTTGATCAATTTTCCTTCAATAAAGGTAATCAATTTTCAAGTGAATTTTGATAAATTTTCCTTCAAGAAAGGTGATCATTGATCCACAGCGGCTCAATTTTGGGGCTCTAGTTCGGAAAAGATTTGAATTTTGGCTTAGTGGTCTGTGAGCTTTTCAACAAAAAAAAGGTTGAGGGTTCGAATCCCCTCAATGTAATTGATAATTTTCGCTGAATTGATTCATCATTTCCTCAAAAAGCTAATGCAATAGTTCTATGGCTACTGCAGGGATGCACCTCCAGTCTTACACGTTCTCTTTCGTTACTCTAGTGTGTCTAACGGTCCCTCTCACTTTTTCACACTATTTCGTCGATTTAGCATTTCCGGGCATAACCTTCTTGAGAGCTATCCAATCGCTTAGCTCTTGCTTACAAATAGCTTCTACGAATCAAMAGCTTTCGAATGGTACTAAATTTRGAACAATTATTCTTGCACAATAATTTTCTTTTTGCCATAATATCTGTAAAACACCAAAATTATGAGCATTTTAAGCTATAACTCATGAAAAAATGTATTAATCAAAAAGTMMATGTATTAATGGATGCWTTATATTGTTTACTAGGGCTGGTTAAAATTTGAAACGAATCGTCGCATGTAGCGGGAATTAGTCGCATCGGGAGTGCGTGATGCTTTTTTAAWTGGTTGAAAAAGGTGAGAGAGAACGCCAAACGAGAGAAAGTTAGAGAAAGAAAGGAAATTTGTTTAATTCTCTCGCACTCTCTATTTATTGGCACACATCTCGCTTTTTGAGCCGCTGTGTCAAATCTTCAGGTATATGCCAACGCTGCCCTACGAAACACCGAAGCCACGAAATACCGAAGCCACGAAACACCGACTAAGCCAAAAAGCGACGAAACACCGAATTTCAAAAATTAAAAAATTTCAAAGTCGATAAAAAGGTTTTCTAGGGGTTTTCGGGGGCGTAGAATCCGCATTCGAACTTTATTTTGACCAATTCCTAACCCCGGACCCGAATTCGAACAATTTTTGCAAACTTCAAAGTCGAATTTCAAAAAATTTACAAGAAAAGCGCAGTTCTAGTTCTAAACGATAAACCGCTGTTAAAAAGGCCATTAAATTTGCTAAAAAAAATACTTTTTAAATTGCCATACAAATTTATTCATCAAGCTCATAAAATAACAACGGGAAAATGATGAAAAGCTCAACTGGAATCAATTTTTATAGAATAATAACCGTTAAAATTTTCTTCTATTTTCTTTAATAAAAAACGATGGGAGGATTTTGTTAGGCATTCATCGAATCATTAATCTAAATCCTCCAATTGTCCTGCGTAGCCTTCAATTTGAAGTCCAAGATGAGACATTAAATCGAGAATGTCCGCGTCGGAGTCGTATGAGGCGTCCAAGAGGATGCGCATTACRACCGCATCTTGGATGATGTACTGCTTGMGTCGCTTGRGCGCAAAGTGCCGAGCAGATCTCGCAACGTCCACCTGCTTGTCAAAGCTTTGATTGACTTCAAAGATGAAGTCCGAGAGCGCAGGGTGGTGGCTCAAGCCTTTCTTAAATTTCTTTTATTTCTTATAGTTAGAAAATAATAACCATGAAATGGAGGTGGATGGCTTCTTCCAGTCCAAATTTGTTTGCTGAACGACGCACTTGGGCCAAGAGACGCGTTGGTTTTAAGCGCGGCTCTTCTTTGACGCAGTCTTTGATTTTCTGTRGTAGAGCTAAGCCTGCAAATTTTATCGAAARAAAAGTAAGAAAAATCACCCATTGACCTACCTCTTGCTTAGTCAACTTGCGCTGGGATTATGGCCAGTTCACCTTCCACGTTGTCGTCCTGACCCGTATCATCGTCGTCCAAATTGTTGTTTATTTCTGRCAAAATATTTTCGCTTGCGGCTTTTTTGTAGAAATTCAARTTGTTTACGAATCATTTCTATGGAAAATAAGGTATCAATAGAAATATTTTCTATAAAATTGTTCGAATTCGGGTCCGGGGTTAGGAATTGGTCAAAATAAAGTTCGAATTCGGATTCTACGCCCCCGAAAACCCCTAGAAAACCTTTTTATCGACTTTGAAATTTTTTAATTTTTGAAATTCGGTATTTCGTCGCTTTTTGGCTTAGTCGGTGTTTCGTGGCTTCGGTGTTTCGTGGCTTCGGTATTTCGTGGCTTCGGTGTTTCGTGGCTTCGGTATTTCGTGGCTTCGGTGTTTTGTTAGCGCGCCATATGCCAAAGATTTTTAAAATTGCAATTTTGAAAAATTGAAATGCGCACACCCCGGAGAAACAAAACATAGTTTTAAAAGCACACTTCCGACGTCGTGATGTCCTGTTTGATGAAGGACAATGCCTTCGCGAAAATCTCAACTTTCTTTTTGAAGCGCCACATTCGGAACTTCTGTCCCTGGCCAGAGGCCCACTGACAAAAGTGTATTTTGGCTTTGATTTCCTCGTCCAGGTCGTACAGTACCTGCGATTATGTTTGATGATCTCTCTGATTTGCACTTTTTTTAATGAAAATGATCCGAAGATGGTAAACAATCCACTCTTGCAAGGGCGAACCGATCCAGAAAAGTGGATTCTTAGTGGTGCATTTTTTGCTTTTTATTGCATTTTTGTTGAACATTTTTCCAAAAAATGTTTGATTTTAGGGGGGTAGGAAATTTTCAAAAATGCAATTTTTTTTTGTTGCAAATTTTGCTTCATTTTGGGAGGGAGGAGGTCGGCGGTGCCGATAGGCGCCGCCGAAAACTTTTTTTGATTTTTGATGGCAATTTGGTAAGAAAATTGAAACAAAAATTATAAATTTTGCAAAACCATAGAGTCCCTCTGGTTTTTTCTCAAAAAAATTTGGGGGGGGGGGAGTCCCCCCCCTGGCGCCGCCCTTGCACTCTTGATCGATCACCGAATTTTGTCAGTCAGTTCTGTCGGCCCTTTGTGCTGAGTCATTTCGAAAAACCCACCTGCCTTATTTTTCATAAAAAAAGCAAAATTCGAAAAAAGACAAGTTTTTTGTTTACATATTATTATTAATTTTTTTTTAATGTATCGCCTCATAGAGGTATCAGAGTTTTTGAATGCTTTCTAATAAAGTTCGGATTTATCGGAACGACCTAACCCTCGGCTTTTCGGTAAAAGATGAAACAATCTTCAAAAACAACATTTAAATACTTAAAAAATTAATTGATTTGATTTATTTGTAAACAAAAAATTTGAATTTGTATAAAAATAAATAAACACACCTCCCAGTGTGGTTTCTCCCCAGTGTTGTAAGTCATTTCGTCAAAAAATTTCTCATTTAAGGTTTCTATCAAAATGTCCCGATCCCAAAGGCCGGTGGTGGCTGTGCCGATGCCAATGTCTTCAACAATGATTTTAGAGCTTGTCAACGGATTTAAAAGGGTCTAAAACGTGGGGAAAATTTAGAGCGAAGAACACAACGAATAATTTGAATTTTCAGTAAAATGCGCGGTCCAATTTATGTATCAATTTTCGATTTAAATTAGGCAAAGCTGGTCGCCAAATTCTTTTAGTTTAAGAAAATTGTTCAAAAGTGCAAAACTAGTTTTTTTTTAATATAAATTTCAAATTTTCCATATGTCCCAAAAATACAGAAATTCGGAAACCGGACAAAATATGCCGGCCCATAATAGAACTGTCGAGAAATAAAATTCAAACCAAAAAATGTTAACTTAAAATTTTTTACATCAGTTTGGTGTTTATAATAAATAAATTCCGACGCCCAATTCACAAGCTAACCTCAATTAAATGTATGAAGAAATCTTCCCCAATTTCATAGTTAGCTTGATAAGTTATGCGTTTGATGAAAGCGCTTCCATTTTTGAGTAAATGATCAAAGAAGTTCAAATTGTAACTTTCTATTTGAATTACCAGCTCTTTGTTTGGGCGCTGCCTAAAATGTATATTAAAACTAGAGTGCGGCGCAGGACAGGATCCTGCGCAGGATTTTGCAGGATCCGTCCGCAATCCTGCACTTTTTGGGCTTTTGCAGGATTAGCAGGATTGCAGGATTTTGCAGGATTAATCCGCAGAATCCGATCCTGCAAACAATTTTGAATCCCAATCCTGCAACAGGATCCGCAAATTTGACTGCGGATCCTGCAAGTATTAAATTTAGTAAAACATAATGCCAATTTCATACAATAATGTTGTGGTGTAGTGGTTAGTGCTATTGGTGAGAAAGGTTTTGGTTGGGGTTCAAATCCCCGACCATGTAAACTATTTTTTAGAACTTTCAGTGAGCATCTATAGCGGAGGAAACAATTTCTAAAAATAATAAAAAATATTTCTGATTTTGTAAAATCAAGTCAAACATGATGAAAACCCACAATATTTTTTTTCACAAATTACAAAATCGCCATACTCTTAGGGTCAATTTTCTTAACGAATTGCCATCAAAAATCAAAAATTTTCTCGGCGGCGCCTATCGGCACCGCCGACCCCCCTTAAAAATCGAGCATTTTGCGCAAAAATTGCTTAATAAAAATGCAATAAAACGGAAAAATACACCCCTAAGGAATCGACTCTTTGCCCCCCCCCGAAAAAAATCCTGGCTACGTGCCTGCCCCAACCCGAAAATTTGGACGTCCCCGATCCCCGACATGGCTAACCCCGCCCCAGACTTGCCCGCTCCCGAAGGATGAGGAGCAACCCTATTTTTTAGGCCAAAATTGATTTTTGAAAATTTTTGACTCAATCCTGCAATCCTGCGCAGGATCCTGCAAATTCTAAATGCAGGATTTGCAGGATTGCAGGATTTTGCAGGATTAATCCTGCAAATCCTGTCCTGCAAAAAATTTTGAATCCCAATCCTGCAGCAGGATCCGCAAATTTGATTTTGCCGCACTCTAATTAAAACGGCTACCAATTCAAATCCTTCCACGATGCTGATTCAGTCCCGTACTGAAGCTAAGATTAAACCTAGCTTAGGCTTAAGCTGGCCTGAGCTCAGGCTTAGTTAGGTTGGGCCTAAACCTAAGCTACCTAAGCTTAAATCGATTCGTTTTTTTCTCAAAAAATCGAGAAAGGCAATGTGCCATTGAAAGCGCTTATATTTTTGAAGAACGATGCCAAAATTCAAACTTAACGCCTATTAAACTCATCAAAAGGCCAAAAAGTGGTTAAAAGCACACCGTTCCTTAGGCGCCTAGGCCTAATGAATCGGCCCCCGGTCCGTTAGTCTCCACAGCCATGGGGGCACAAAGTCGAGAGCAATTTATCTCTCGACTTTCAATTAGGGTCGCTCCCCGTCCCCGACTTTGTTTAGTCGGGGGTTTTTCGTCCCCGACCCCCGACCTTTCCCGCCCGAGGGGTCGGAGAGCAAGCAACCCTACTTTTAATCAAAGCAAAGACACTCACTCCGATCTGTCCACCAATCTGTCCAAACAGGCATCCAATATTTGACGATACTTCTGCCGCCGCTTTTTGTTGAACTTCTTTTTGTTCACCCATTTTTGAAAGGTCTCCTTCATGCCATGCCATGCAGAGCCGTCGTCGGACGGCCCCGCGCCGCCAATGCCGCGCTCACTTCGCTGCTTCCGGGCGTCCTGTAGAAAACGCCGGGGGGGGGGAGGTTGAAAGAAAAGCATTTTCAAAATCGAAATTTTGGTAATACGTAGTTTAGATGGTATGACCCCTTTTTAGAAAAAATAATAAAAAACAATTTCAAAAGTTTTTCTCTCAGAAATTTTATCACATGCGAGTAATAACCGTCGCATCCGTCCTTTTAATTTCTTTGACTTTTATTCACATTTGACCAAAATTCCTTATCTGTCCAGTGGCCTAGTGGTAAAACTGTTAGACCGATTTTATTGGGTCGAGGTTCTAGCCCCTTTCCCTGTAATAGCTAAAATTTTTGCAAAAAATTGTAAGAATACTAAAAAAGAGGGATATTAAAATATAAATCTTAAAAATTCTAAGTATTTACATAAATAATTAGTTCATATTATAACTCAATTACCTAAAATTCGAACGATTTTTCTCAGCATCGTTAAATATTCGATTTTTTCCCTTGGCGGCGCCTATCGACACCGCCGACTCCCCACCCCTACTAAAGCAGAATTTGCAAAAAAAAAAAATTTTAAATCGAAAATCAGCAAAAATTTCGAAAATCCATGTTTTTCCAACCCCAAATTGTTGAGAAAAATTGTCGGTGGAGAGAAATATGATTAAAAACACATATTTTGATTGAATTTTAGAAAGACGACACAACACAATTTGAAAAAATTAGTTTTGAAAAATCAATTTTTGGAAATTTGAAAAACTTTAATAATTTTTAAATAATGCGGCTAACCGCGGCTAACCGCGGGCGGTTAACGGTTATGGAATTTTAAAAGGTCGCGGTTACGGGCGGTTAACGGTTATTAGATTTTTAAGACGGGCGGTTACTGACGGTTAACGTTTCTAAGTGTTTGAGGACGGGCGGTTACGGTTAAGGAAATTCATAACCGTGTCCACGCCTGTTCAAAACAGGCAGTTCATACGTTTCTGATGTAAATATAACGTGGCAATCAATATTTTCTCAAATTGAGTAAAAATATTAAAAAATATTTATGTATAAATTATAGAGATCGGGATCGGAACCAGAAACTCGAACCGGGATCGGGATGTTCGAATCGCTAAACAATTATTCTGACTACAGTACCCCCAATGGACGGTCGGTGCCGAGTGTTGTGCATCATCCTGTAGCTGATCGGAGAAAAGTCGCAGAGCTTAGCAGTCTTTTGGAGTTTGTAGAGAATTTTGTGTGCTATTCATCCCTCAAATTGATTTTTTTCAGAAAATTTTTCCAAGCCCTCGAGGATTTTTTTCCAAAATTTACCCCCATTTTRAGTGTATTTTGGGGTCTTCGGATCTCCGTGAAGGAGGTGCTGTAGCAACTTGGTCCAATTAGCTTTTTTGATCAGTATCAAAAGTTATGCATGCGTGAATTTTTGTTTGGATTCTTGGCCACACAAAAAATTTATTTTTTGCCGGGATCGGGATCCCGGTCGGGATCGGGCGGGATTATCCAGGTTTTTGGAATCCCGATCCAGGTCCCGGCTGGAGGCCTGGACAAAAAAACCCGCGGTTAACGGTTATGGAATTTTAAAAGGCCGCGGTTACGGGCGGTTA
>MEIZ01000475.1:22358-34893 GCA_001723225.1 Globodera ellingtonae
CACCAAATTCAATTCAAAAATTTGAAAATTTTTTACACAAATTTCAGTTATTTGGAAGCGTCCGTCATAACGTTTGACGGTGACGGATTATTTTTTGCATAGTGACGTCCAGCCTGATACAAACACTGAGAAATTCAAATTTCTTTGTATATGGGGCAAAATGTTGCGTTACGTTGTTCAATCCTGGCACCGAGCAACATTGCCGCCGAAGGCATTTAGAAAGTGAAAAAGAAGGGGAATTTATGGGATTTTGCTGTTGATTTTATCATTTTATTTATTCTTTGTCGATTAAAAACATTTTATAAATTTAATTTATTTTCGAATTTGTCACTTATTTCGCAATTTTCATCTATTTTGAGCTTCTCTCATGATCCCCTATTCTGCAATAAAACATGAAAAACCGAGCACTACTAATCATATTTATACCAATTGGCACGGATTTCGAAGTTAGAATTTGCCCAAAATTTTGATCAATCGGCTAAACTTGAAAGAAACTGCCGCCACCCAAAAATTTTAGCTTGAATCATACGCGCGCAGCCAATCTTTGTTGGCTACTACCATATATTATACTGTTTTAATTACCCATGGGTAATTATTTTTCAACTCCTCCTAGAGTGTAATACAAATCTGCGTAAAGTTGGCCACAATCAAACTTGGAAAGATTATGAAAATATTATCGCCAAAGAGTTATTACATTTTAAAAATTACAGAGTGGTCAATTTTATTTTAATCATGGTAAAACCTGATCCTGGTCATTTCCAGGGATTTTCCAAAACTGCCGGCTCTACAAATCACTACTGTCATTTTTAAGCACTAAAAAAAGGCAAAGTAGGCGCTTAAATATGCAGCAAAACTCCCAAAACAGGCCCTAAAACGGCAAAAATGCCAAAATAGGCACTAAAAGTTTTTTTAAGGAAATGCATTTTTTTTCAAATTTCTCAACAAATAAAAATTTAGTTAAGCGATTCGCAGTAGCACACCAAAAAATTAAATGAAAACCTACTTGTTTTCAAATCTTTATTAAGTCATTATTCTAAAAAATATATATTACTTAAAAACTTTAAATTTAATGTAATGCATTTATGATTATTCTATTTCATCTAATTAATGCTAAAAACTTTCAATGTCTATTTAACCAATTAATTCATACTTTATAATTCACGGTTCCAGTTTTTAAAAAACTCGAAATTCCCATCACGATCCGGACGTTTTCATTGTTGATACGATCGTCTCAGTAGGGGCTAAAAGTGGAATTCCCACAATTCCATCTCATTTCTGATCATTCAGTTCAATTTAGACATGTGAATGGAAATATTTGACTTTACGTTTAATTTAAATTTTTAAATAACGGATTTCTTCATGACGGGCATTTTGTGGGGTCCGTCATGACAATAAAGGATTTTGGAAGCGTCCCGTCATAACATTTGACGGTGACGGATTATTTTTTGCGTTGTGACGTCCAGCCCTGATACAAACACTGAGAAATTCAAATTTCTTTGTAATGGGGCAAAATGTTGACACATAAAAAAAGAAAATCCCATTGGTAATCAATGGGAAAAAGATTATTTTATTTGAATTCTTTTGAAACGCAAATTCACCGACGCCAATCATCGCCAGCAGCCCAACAGCAGAGCACGTCCAGTCCAGCAAGTGCATAAATACTCACAATTTGCTTCGTTAACCATCCATCGAGCATTCATTTACTTTTTTGTTGTGCCTATACTTTTCCATCTTCACGCCGACCGCCACATTCCGTCCCTTTTTCATTTTCATAAATAAATTACTTTTCTCCATTTGGCTTCAATTTAAATTATACGACTTTTCATGTTTAAGGCCAATCTTTGAATCAAATCAAAAACCCTGATTTGATTGTATTTGTGTTGTTTTAAACATCGTTGTGTACTCGGCCCGGTGGGGCCAAAAAGGGATGTTGTCTATTCGTAGAGAAATGTGCAAATCCCCGCAAACGGAGAAAATGAGAGAAAGAGAGAGATAAAGCTCCATTGAATTGGTTTTCCCATCATTATTGTGTCATCAAACTCATCAGCCTTTTTTTAAAATTTCCATACTTAAAAAATGCCGCGGTTTTTTCTACACTTTTTCCTCTGGGTCTGGTTCTTGCAAAGCCCATTTAATAAATGGGCTACGACCCAGTCCCAGCAATTTCATTTTCGAATTAGTACAATAATTCCAGTGCTAAATTACATGATTTATTTATACCCGTTCGGTGCAGACAAAAAAATAATTTGAATTTTTTAAGGTTTAATTTTCCGTTAACTGTACGCATCCGAACATCATCACCATGGGATCATCGTCATCAACTGAAGAACATTCGGGATGGGTCYACCAGGYACGCTGTGGCTGCGGATCTGAACATCATTATCGTGCTTTTCATATTGCATGGAACGAACACGCAATGGTTGGCGAAGCAGCTGAATTTGGCATCAACGCTGGACGCGTTGTTGTTGGAATTGCTACCGCAGGGATTTCAACTGTGTATAACGGTAACAAATAAACGTTCAAAGAAGCATTTTTGAATTGAGAGAGTATTTGGGTTGTTTTTTTTAAATATAGTTAATAAATTAACCGGTCCGGATGTTTTATTTCTAATATAAATGACCCCCGTCACGTCCTCTGACACAACACACACTCCAATCCGTGCCACATAATAACAATTAGCACAATATCAACTTTAGGTGGCATCAAAGCGCCATTGCACGATGCCGTTTTGGTTTCTTTTGTGTGTGAAGGCTGTGGCAAGTGTTTCGGTCGCACCTACGAATTTGCGCCAGATGGCAAAGAGGATTCGTAAGCTTTAATTATTCTTTTTTCTAAAATCTCTTCATAACTTTGAATGAACTTGTTTTTTCTAAGGTGGGGGCATTACAAATCCTGTCGCAACGAGCGTAATTGCCGATCAGTGAATGTTCCGATTCGTGTGATGAATGAAATTTATTGTGGCATGCCTGGAAGGGGCGCGTACAGTGCGGTCAATTATAACTGTTCTCACTGGGCTTACGAATTCTTCCACAAAGGTAAAAAGTTAAATCAAAAAAAAGGCCAAAATTGTTTGGGAATAGAATTTTTGGGGCGGTGAATCCTCCAAGAAAACTCGGTTTAAATAAAGCAAGGTGGCAAAAAAAAAATTGCAAAAATATATTTAAAAAAAAATTAATATTTTTAAGTTTGTGACGCGTCGTTTGGTTAGTTCCAATCAATTCATCGGATGAACTTCTTCAAATTCTGCATCAATGTTTTTGGAAGAAAGGAATTTTTGTTGGAGAATAAATTTTGAAATTTTGGATAAAGGGATTTTGATAATTAATTTGAAAATATTTAAAATTTAATGCGATCAATTTTGACTCTGTAATTTTCATTCAAATCATTTTTTGCCATCGTCCTGTGGGGTGGTCATGTAGAACTGCTGGTGGGGAACTGCTTGCACCAGATGGAATTTTCAATTTTATCTTACTTATTAAATAGATAAGAATTAATTAATAATGATGATCGATCTTTTAATAAACAAATGAAGCATAATATGTTAATAAAACATATACAAATTTGACGATGGTCAATTACGAGTTGCACTACAAATCATCATCTTTTTGTTGGTGCCGTTTCAGCATTCGAATTTTCGACTCGAAATCACTCAAAACCACTTTTATATTTGCGCTGTCCAAGGTCTCGGAGGCCCTGGACTTTGGGGGTACAGGAAAAATCCATCCGGGTCGGCCTCTAATTATACAAGAAATAATGCCAAATTGCCTATTTTTCGGGGCATTTGAGTTTCGGGCGGCACCCCCGATTTGCACACCCAATCTGGGAAAAAATAAAAATGTTTTTAAGCCTTAAAAACACAGTTTAGGAATGGTTTTTCCACATATCCTCCATTGCATTTTTGTTAAAGAATGGCGAAATATGTGCTAAAATTGATTTTTGTTGTCATTTTTGCAAACCGGGGCGATCAATTTTACGAAATCCAATTACACTCAAAAAGGTTTCTCCAAAATCAATTTTGGGCTCAAATTTTGTGTTTTACACGAGACCGGCACCGTATTTAGCCTTGGATTTCGTTCTTGATGGGTTCGATAACGCCGACCGGTCATTTGTCAAATCGTGAGCTCCTTTTTGTAAGTACGAGGGTCCACTTCTAAGTACTGTACTTGCCATCCAAGAATCTCGGGATCAAAATCTCGAAATAGAGGTCAAATTTTTTTTTGAATAATTTCCGAAAAAAATTTTTTGACATTAGAGCCGATAATTTTTTAAATTTGTTCATATTTTGAAGAGAAGGGAAGGGCATCAGTGATGTAACCGGATCCCAAACAGTGTCCGAAAACCGGAATTCCTGAGCCAAAAATGCCCGGAAAATTCAAATTTTGAAAATAATTTTAAATTGCAAGTCTGAAGCAAAGTTTGAACGGATTTTCTTAAAAATCTACTCACAATTTGTCTCTCATCGGTCAAAGAACTAATACATTGGGATTAGGTCTGGGCAAAGCTCGGCTGACTACCCAAAGTCGACGATCGACGGTTCAATTTTTTCAAAGCACCAAGCCCAAAATACCCCAAGTTTCACGAGGCTCGAAGCCAAACTTTGTTTGGCATTCCTAAATCAACATAAATTTTGTTGAATTAAATTTGAACACGGTCCGTTGTGTTTGTTGTTCTTTGGAGTTTAATATTGTGTGGGAAGAAGATATTCACCAGCAGCAGCAGAAGAATCGGCCGTCCTGCTGCCCTTTCGCCCATTCCGCCACTAATCGCCCGGCATTTTCTCTGGGTCGCCGTTTTGCCCACGGCATTCAATTTGAATGCAAAAGTGCCCTCTGCTGAATTTTTGGGTACAAAAAATGCCTAAGATAAGGCTGATGAGTAGGGATGCAAAAAATATGCACATAAAATCTTGAAATATGAGCATAAAATATGCACCAAAAATTGCAAAATATGCGCATAAATTTTTCAAATATAGCAAAAAATGGGCAATTTTTCCTAATTGAAGTATAGTAAGAGAAATAAAAATTTTTATATGTAAATTAAAGGCATTTCAGAAAAATAAGCAGAATTTTAACAATTTTCATTTTTTGGTGGCAGACGCGAAAAATTCAATTTTTAGGGGTGCTTTTTTGAAAATTTAAAAAAAACGCTCCTTGGAGGTGTATTTTCGTTTTTATTGCATTTTTGTTAAGGAATTTTTGAAAAATAGCGAGATATGCACATAAATCGCGAAATATGCAAAAATATGCACATGGAAATGCGTTCTAGAAGCTTCAAACCAAGCTGAAAACACGTTTCGTGCATTTCAGGCTGTTACCCGTTTAGGAAAAATATGCATGTGCATATATTTTGCATCCCACTGATGAGGTCATCAGAATCGTCATATAAAAGAGAGCAGAACATTTCATTTTGCCATTCATTTATGAATACCTAATAATTAGGGTTGCACGGGACCGGTACCGGGACCGGGACGGGATTTCCCGGGTTTTTCAGGTCCCGGTCCCGGTTTTTTGGTCCCGCCGGGACCGGGACCAACCGGGACTAAATTTACACCCCTAATGATGGCATCATCGAGCGACAATTTCAATCATTTTTACAAGGGACTACCCAGAGAACTCGGTGTCTTAGTGGGTTGTATTCCGGCAAGGCAAATGTTTGTGCCGGGTTCGAGTCCGCTTGAGCACAAACATTTATTTATCCTTTTTCCTCTACTCACATAATTTTTTTCCCCTAATAATAAAAATATTTTAATAATTGCGAGCTAAATCAAAAATTTTTGAAATAAATTCATCACATCTTCCCGAATTTTTGCTTCTATTTTCTTAACAAATATCATTAAAATGTTCAAAAAATTTCTCCGGCGGCGCCTGTGGACATCCTCCACTCTAACGTAAATCAGTTTTACCCCGAAATTCCGAAGCAAAATGCTTAATTTTGCTAAAATTTTGATTAACTTTCTTAACAAAATTAAAATTTCAAAAATTTTTCTCGGCGGCGCCTATCGGCACCGCCGACTCCTCCCATTCTTAAAAAGCTTCTAAAAACGCCATAATTTTTTAAGCTTTTTAATTCCAACAAAATTTCTAAAATTCTCTGGCCAATCCCCCCCCCTCAAATTTTTTTAGTAAAAATCGCTGATCAAAATTCGCTCAGAAAAGCAAAAATTGGCCACAACAAGATTTTTGGAGAAGTTTTCCACCCCCGATGGGTCGGAGAGAAACCCTACTCCACTTTTACGTAAACCAGTTATTTTCTCTGAAATTCCGAAGCAAAATTCATAATTTTGCTAAAATTTCGATGAAATTTCTTTAACAAAAAATGTGTCAAAATTTCAAAAATTTTTCTCGGCAGCGCTTATCGGCACCGCCGACCCCCACTCCCTAAAAGTAAAGCAGAATCTCAAAAAAATTATATAATAAAATTAAGTTAAAGACAGAGTAAGATATTTTGAATAACAAAAATTTTTTTTGTTTTACCATTGAACATTTCAAAAAAAATTTTCCCTTGAAAAGTCCCGGTTAGTCCCGGTCCCGGTCCCGGTTTTTCTGGTCCCGGGAAGTCCCGGTCCCGGTTTTTCCCAAAAGTCCCGGTCCCGTGCAACCCTACTAATAATGAATATAGACAAAATGTCCTTTAACTCCAAAAGGAATAGACCTTTCTTTGTACATTATATCATTTAAATTGTTCCCCTTATTTTTGATGATTCATTCTAAAAATGGCAATGCGGTGTGGTTGCCGTTTTAGACCGGCCCGAAACCCCCAAAATTGACAAACAGCCCAGAAGAATTGTAGTCGGTCGGTCTTCCATATTTTTTATGTCATTATTTCGCTTTAACATTCAAACNGGGGGGGGGGGGCTGTCAGATAAATCTGACAAATAAGGGCGACCCGTCCAATTCTCCAGCGGGATTTGCTGATAAATCAAATGATCAAACAAAACTTTTGTGCCGTGGAATTATCAAAAAATTGATGCCCTTAAGATATTTAAAGCAAGTTTCTTTACGAAATGTGACAAGTTTACCCAACACAACCATCGGCGACATAAAAGCAGGCGAAGGCAATAAAGAAATGGGGTCCCCCATTAAACTGGTGCCAAATTTATTTCTTTTAGAGAATTTTAGGCAACCAAATTCGCGCCCATTTCTTTTAATATATTTTTGCTCACATCAGGAAGCTCAACTCAACTGCGAGAAAAAATGGCAACCGACTCCAAAAATATGGCATTTTTATAGCATCGAGGGGTCAAAAATATGGCATTTTTATGGCATGTTTTTCTTAATGCTTTTCCCTAAACACTGTCCTTTTTTGCTCAAAAAGCGTTGGAAAATATTTTCAAAATTATGAAAAAATCGTAAAAGCGCCCATTTTAGATGTTTTTTTTATAATTACAATATTTAAATCACAAATGGTGTAAATTGAGCCCAACCCGAATTATCCGAATCCGGCAGTCCGGGGTTTTTGGGAAAACCCCGGATTTTTGGGGACAGAACAGAGTGAAATTGAACGTGATTGATTTATAAACAGGGCTGGCACTTTTAGGTAAATACCTATTTTTTCTGCGAACTTAGAACACTGAGTTAAGCACAAAAAACACATTTTTAGCTCAGTCTGAGGCTCCTAGATGGACTTTATAATAACTATTTTTACCT
Source organism: Globodera ellingtonae (assembly GCA_001723225.1). Taxonomy (NCBI): domain Eukaryota; kingdom Metazoa; phylum Nematoda; class Chromadorea; order Rhabditida; family Heteroderidae; genus Globodera; species Globodera ellingtonae. Next base: position 30,005 of record MEIZ01000475.1, read on the forward strand.
ATTTCGGCTTTTTTCTACCTATTACCTAGGTACCTATTTTTCTACCTATTTCAACCTTTTTGTTACCTATTTTCAGGTTTTTGAATTTTTTTAATATAATTCTGCTGAAAATGCCAAAAAAAAGGTCAAAATATGCACCAAAACCGAAATATGCACCGAAAAATGCCACTTTTAGTGCTCTAAGCCATTTTTTGTCTTATTTTTATGCGAGTTTATTTTTTATTGATTTTTTTCGAAAATGACTAAAAGGCTATCGTTAAATATTTAAAGACAGTCAGAAATTGATGAATTTTAGGTCTATGTTTCCAAATTTTCGGTCAAAAATGCCAAAATATGCTCGAAATATGCTCAAAACACCAAAATATGCTTTTTTATAATCGCTTTTTTTTGTTTGGTGCTTAAAAATTTTCGGTAAAAATTTTTTACTTACCTATTTTTGTCTCTATTTGGTACCTATTTTCCAATTTTTCTTACCTAAAAGTGCCAGCCCTGTTTATTTATAATAAATTTGAATGTTTTCAACAATTCGCCAAAAGTGGAGATTTTTGAAAAGTCTTCCCAATTTTTGAACATTTGTTCAAATTCCTTCACAAAAAAAGTAAAGCAGAATTGTCAAAAATTTTTGAAAAATTTGAATTGGCAAATTTTTTAAAAATTTGCACTTTTTTTAAACAAAAATGTTAAATTACTTTAATTAATTTTATTGTAATTACTTTAATTAATTATATTTCAATTTTAATTAATGATATTTGATTAAAAAATGGGAAAAAGCACTCATACTTGCTTTCAAAATTAGGAATTAGTTGATAGAAAATCAAAATTGAGAATTTAAAGAGGTTTTTGAACCATTTTAAAAGCTTTAAAATTAAGGAAAAAATTGTAAAATGGATACACTTCAGTACCAAAAGTAAAAATGAACCCCCTTTCTCCGCAGATAACTTAAACAGAAGACAACTGTGCACAGGACCCCGGCACAAAATTATATTTTTAAGCCTGGAAAAAAATTTATAAATTAATCTTTGCCAGCAGAAATGCAATAAACCCCGAAAATGCACCTCTAAAACCCGAGTTTAATTTCCAAAAGCAAGCCTTAAAGATATTTTTGATAATTCTGCTTCATCAATTGACCTGGCTGGGCTGCTTGAACGAAATCCAAGAACGCTCAACATTTAACTTTTAACAAACAAGAACAACAACACTTTATTCCCTCAATCTTTTTATTTATTCCCCATTTACATTTTGTTCAAGTTTACAAATGTTTTTCTGTATTTAAAAATAATTATTTTTTAGGTATACAAAAGAGGGGTTTAAGCAGGGCGGCTGGCATATCTGCGGTATTTACCTCACTATGGAGACCGGACAATGAGGGTTATTCTGAAGATGCGGCGGTATTTTGAAGCTTTTTAGAGATTGATGGGGATTTTGTCGATTTTGATTGTCCAATACATAAAAGTGAAAAAATGTTATTTTAGTTAAAGATTTTTGAATTGGCCAATTATTAATTAATCAATAATATTTTGCGATTTTTTTTGCTCTGTCTTTGCTGAATGGCATTCAGTGAAAATGTTCAATGGCCTCATTCAACGAAATGCTCCCGTTCTTGTCAACAAGAATCCCCTCCCGGTCCCGTACAACCTTATTCAAAACCGGTGCTAGGTCGTTTCCTAAATTCCGCCATTATGGGGGTTACTAAATCCGCCACATATATAACGACAAATAAAATTCATATTAAATACGAGAGCATAGTGACATCTTGGAGTAGTCAAAAATTCCTGTGTTCGAAGTGTGGCCACATCGGTTTCTGAAGGTAAAACGGTGAGAGAAAACGCCAAATGAAGAGAACATGTTTCCCTGTAATTTTTAACAGCTCGACCTGTGGAAGTAGAGACCGGACCAAATACAAATATTTGTAAAAAATAGTAAACCAAAACCGAGCAAAACCGGATTTTCGCGTTTCAAGTAAAAAAGGGCAATAATTGACCAAATGTAATTTCATTTTTCTCAAACTAATTGAAAAATTCGAAAATAAATTGAATTTATAAAATGTTTTGATTGACAAACAAATAAATGATAAAACAACAGCAAAATCTTCATAAATCCCTTCGGTTTTCACTTTCTAAATGCCACCGGTGGCAACGTCCCATCGATTTTGAGGGGCTAGTCCTAAGAAATATAATTTATTTTCAAAATATTAAATTATCATTTCCTTTTGTGCAAGTCATTGCATAAAAAGTGGCACTTTTTGAGTAGTTTAAAAAACGGTTGAAATTTCTGATGTTCCTATATGCAATAAATGCTCCTATACATATGAGTAGAGCACATTGAATAGGTAAGTTGTAAAAATTCACAAGTCTTCTCTTTAGCCTACCGTCGTCGTCTGATTTGGTCCCGGCACGTCCATTAGTGGGGAATTACAGCGGGTACTGCTCGGACAGAGCGCGGACTGGACGCAAATAGTACAGCAAAATGCTGACCAGCTCGTCACTCGTCAACACTCCGGACGGAACTGTCAAAAGCGCAGGTGGTCGTCAACCGTATTTTAAATCCAAAAGAAATGAAAGTCCCCAAAAATGTTCCAACCAATATTCTCAAAGTCCTCCTGTGAAATGAGCGGAAAACGAATTTTGAAAAGTGCCGGGCCGAGCATTGCGCGTCTATTCGCCGCCGAAGGCTCTTTCCCATTTTGGTGGCATTTTTCGTCCGCCCAGCGAAGTGCCTAATTAAAAACAAATTAAAATAATTTTAATTTGTTTTATTATTATTTATAAATTTACGGCATTCCAAATTGCAATTTCTTCGCTGATTATCAACTCGTCACGGCCCATAATCTCACACAATAATTGCTGATCAATTTGCAAAAACGCTTCTGTTAAGATCAAAGTGTCCGCATTCTGGTCGATGTAAGCCAAACAACGGCGAGCAAAGTCCAGAAATAAGAAAACAAATTAATTATGGTTGTTTAAAAAAAACAATAAAATTAATTAGGATTAAAAATAAGTAACAATTTGCCCCCCACCCCCACCTCTTCTCCAAGAAAGCGATTCTCGTCAAACGCGAAGAAAATTTGTTCAGCTTCGATATGGGAAAGTTCAGACACGAATCAGCAAGTTCAGGAAGATCATTTTTTAGCTTAAATTAAAAATTTAAACGGAAAATTTAAAAATGCATAAAAATTTTATGACCGGCATAAAGCACAGCGATTGCATTGTCTCCGTTCAGCCCGCTCACATCGTCCGCATAAATAAAGCTGAGCATCGCCTTGAACGCCCCCGCCTCCACGTCCGGCACCTCCACAGGTTTAGTCTCTTCCGAAGGGTCTAAAAAATTCGTTAATCAAAAAATTCGTTTAATTATTTTTCGGCTTACCCCTATTTCGGGCATCAAACGAGAACATTGCCTCAAAAACGGCGGAGGCCGCCATCAGAATCGCTTTACTTACTCTTCTTCCTCTAAGATGGTCACTTCATAGTAGAAAATGCCAGAATTCCCTTTTGGAATTGCCCGTTCAGCGCGGACAGAGCGATGCCCTGAAAAGAAAAAGTTAATTCAAAAAACTTCGAATTCTTTTCATAAACTTTTTAATCAAATCACTTTAACAGAATAATACTTTACCGTAATTATTTCCAGTAAATTGGAAAGCAATGTGAAGGGTTAGCCCTAACAAAATATATTATTTACAAAATATTAAATATCATTTCGCTTTTGTGCAGGTTCACGTTTTTTGAATGGTTTTGAGGTTGCAATTTTTTTAAATTTTTGATTTGAATTCGGGGGTTCTTGTGGGTTATGTGTCAACAAAAAAAAAATTTGTTTTTAATTAATAAAAAGCTGTTCATGGGGGTTTTTGGGGTCGTAGAATCCGAATCTGACCTCCATTTCGACCAATTCCGAACCCCGAACCCGAGTTCGAACAAATTTATAAAATTTTTTTTTTCGCATTTTTAAATTTAAATCTGCGTTTAATTTATGAATTGTGCAGAATAGAATATCAGTTTGGTGGCATAAATTGAACGATGTTTTGCAAAATCTCATCAAATACATCAACATGCCGACGCGTGCAGTCGTGTCTCCATAGGAACTCGCAGAAATAGCTATCTAACATCTGTCGATGTGTCCCACTTTTCTCCTTATTTCTGCGCTTTGCCGAACGCCACAGACGCTCAATGTTTTGAGTGTGGGCTCCCGTTTGGGGATCAACAAAGTTGAGCCTATGGTTTACGCGCAAATGCTGGAACTGCCCCCGGCGACAATCTGCCAATTTTTATTGTCCAAAACATCATTCAGTTCAACCACCTGGTTATATGCTGCCCAACAGTCCGAATGGATCGTAGTGCCTGCTGCAATCCGCTGAGCAATTATTGGTAGAAGTGTAGCTGCAGTTCGGTCTGGTACGGCAACCAAGAAGCACTCACGCGTCTCCCTACAAATACCGCCGAAAACCCATTGTTCTGGTAATTGGCGGCCTTGGTTGTTCTTCCGCTTCGTGAATAGCGCTTCGTCAATCTCCACCGTCAGGTTCTGACCGCCAATCTGTTGTTGCTGTTGTTGAAGGACAAAGTTGGCACATACTTCGCGCATATACATGGACCAGTCGATGGTAGAATTTTTCCCAATTCCCAATTCCTTCTCGCAAAACTTAACGGACGTCAATTCCTGCGTCCACCAGTAGATGAACTTCAGAATCGTGTGGAACTCCAGCTTTGACGGATCAAACCAGGTGTCACTACGAAGACCTTTCGACGAATTGCAGGCCCGGTTGGAGCAACGCCAAGTCTTAATGATGTGACCATGCGCCGCTCTGTCTTTAAGCAATGCTTCATGCCCACAATTCCTGCAAATTCGTTGTTGGTGGAGCAGACCGCGTTGTTGAAAGAACGCAATAGCGGAAT
>MEIZ01000476.1:0-14462 GCA_001723225.1 Globodera ellingtonae
CGTCTCATTCCTCTCTTTCTCCTGCAAAAGTCTCTTCACTTGCCACACTGTTTCTTTGAAATCTTTCGTCTGCCCTTCTTCACTTCTTTTGTACTGAAATTCAAACATTTATTTTTACGCGAAAATTCCCCGCTAATTCAAATCGCCCAACCACGTCAGGACAAACAAACAGGAACTCTTCTTTTTATATACCTAGATTTTTGGGCGGCATTTGCAAATTTTGGAATTTTTGAAAATCTGTTAACAAATTGAGTCAAAATTTCGAAAATTTTCTCGGCGGCGCCTATCGGCACCGCCGACCCCCCCCCCATAGTAAAGCAGAATTCGCAAAAAAAATTACATCTTTGAAAAATGCGAAAATTTTGCTGTTTTCTTAACAAACATGTTAAAATTCTGCAAGCAAATTTTCCAAAATTGACGAAAATTTCGATGAAGTATTGAGTGGCCGGCATCCAGCAAATAACGCAACAGAACATGGTTTTTAAAAATTTAAAAAAATCCAGATCCAGGTCATTAAAATCCAGATCCTGGTTTTTTCAAAATCCGGTCTCTAGATCCAACGACTGACAGCACCGAGCCGAACGGTTTCGTGATTTTATCATTGATAATAACAGCTTTTATGGGTAATAGTTTAGTTTATAGCCCCCCTTTTTTAAAAAAATACAATTTTTTTTTCCAAGTTGATAAAAAGGAGTTTTCCAGGGCTATTCAGGGACGTAGAATCCGAATATAACCTCTGTTTCGACCGATTTCGAACCCCTGACCCGAATTCGAACAATTTGTCAAAAATTAAAATTTTTTCAAAAATCAATTTTAGCCTAAAACTCATTCAAAAAGCATGAATTCGATCATTACTTGCCCATAGCGCGTCATTTTTACATTTTATTACCGTTTAAGGTAGACAGTGCACTATCTCGTTTTTCCCTCTTTTTCTCTAACCATTCTCTTCTTTTGGCGTTCTCTCTCATCTTTTTTAACAAATATTTTGACCGTCGCGCACTTCGGATCTAAGAACTTTTCTCGACATCTACCGATCCTCTCCAAACTTTCACCATCCCTAGAAAACAAATAACGAATTGTTTCTATGCGTTTTGGGATGAAAGTTATGCGGGCATTGTTTAGTTTTAATGTGATGAAAATTGTAAACGTTGAATTTTTAGTTTTTAATAATATTTATGGCAAAAGTTAATTTATTAGCCAGCATTAACGGCAAGAAGAGCGTAGACAAGCGCGAGAAAAGACGTGAAGACAGGCGGGCGAAAGCTCAGGCTGCAGTTCAGGCGAGGTTGGCGAGAAGCGGTGAGTTTTCAATGAATTTTTAAGGGCAATTTAAAAAATTTAAATTTTTTTTTCCAATTTTCAGCAATTTCTCCACCAGATGACCAGCCGTCTACGTCAACAGAAGCCGTGTTCGACGTCGCGCCCATCGAGGAAGAAGTGCTGCTTGTCCCGAAATGCCGTGCATGTCCTTTTCCACCACAAACGACGTCCAATGAGGCGTCTTCTTCGCGCGTCTGAGGAAATTCGATCGATTGGCACGCTGTTCGCTTCAGACATTGCGGACTTGCTCAATGACGTGCGGGAACTACATACGTATGCCAGAGCAGTTCTCATGTCGCCACAGCAAATCCACAATTTTGAAGCGAAATGTTTTGCTGTCCACAGCTATTTTCGGGTCAATAATAAAAACTTTTGAGCTTTTTTGATTAATTATTTTAGACTTTGTGGGAAAGTCATCCAACTGAGCTCGAAACGGACAATGCCAGCGGCTTTACTCCAAAGTTGCATTGGCTTCTAGCGCACGGACCGGACTTCGCAAAACGCTGGGGCTGGTTCGGATTCCTGAGTGAGCAGTCCGTAGAGCACCTGCACCACGTCTTGAACAAGCAGGTTGGTTGGTTGAAAGGGCGGATCAATTTGGCCGAATTTTGAAATTTCAGGGCGAACGGTTCAAACATTTCAAGGGCGATGAGCTGCTGCTTAAAATTGGTGAACACCAGACGCTGCTAAATGCCGTTTTTGACCGTCACCTAGGGTGGTGATTGCAGATCGATGATTTTTTGATTGTTTTTTTCATTTTTGTATTGTTAATAAACATTGTTTTTGTTTTTTGTTGGGCGTTTTGTGAAATTGACGGCTCTTTTCGCTGTTTTTTGTGAGATATTTTTGAAATTATTGTTCATTTTTATTTTTTGCCTTTCGCGTGAATAAACTTGGCTATATGGTTATGCGGTAATAAAATGTAAAAATGACGCGCTGTGCTTGCCTTTTCGTTGTAATTTGTGCTTTTTGAATGAGTTTTAGGCTAAAATTGATTTTTGAAAAAATTTTTTTTTGATAAATTGTTCGAATTCGGGTCCGGAGTTCGAAATCGGTCGAAACAGAGGTTATATTCGGATTCTACGTCCCTGAATAGCCCTGGAAACTCCTTTTTATCAACTTGGAAAAAAAATTGTATTTTTTTTAAAAAGGGGGGCTATAAACTAAACTATTACCGCTTTTATGACCCTGAACATTTTAAACAACGCTAATTTGTAAGGGTATTTTATTGTCGCAGCAAGCAGCGGATCTCCCCTACCCTCAGATTTGGCTTGTCTCACCGATTTTTTAAATTGGTTTTTTTTAAATTTTTGGACACATTGCGGCGTCTATCCGCACCACCGAACATCGCAAAACATTTAAAATGAATTTGTTTGCAAACTTATTTATGCCATCACTTCTTTAAATATGTAATTACATTTTAGATCTCGCCACCATATTTTACAGTTTTACACTTTTGGAGAAAGGACCAACATTGAATTTAAAAATGTCCACATCGTTGAAGCACAGAGATTTTGTTGGAGAACCAATGGGCGACAAAGAAATCACTGCGATTGCCGGCATTGGCCCGGTTTATGGGAAAAAGTTGGAGGACAAGGTCTGTTCAATAATTTGAGTGAATTTTGTCAAGATTGTTGTGGATGATTAAAGTCCGTTCCTCACCGAACTCTCTCAAAAAGAAGAAGAAAAATAGCTTTTTTGAGATTTAACCAATCCAAAAAGCTCAAAACTCAAGCTAATTATTTTAGGGCTTCGACAAGGCCTACGTGCTTTTTGGCCAGTTCCTGATCCTGAAAAAAGACAAGGAATTGTTTACCGAGTGGCTAAAGGAGGAGGTCGGGGCCAGTTCACAACACGCGCACGGTGAGAGTAGAAAGATGGTGTCCAACAAAGGCGTAGCCGGGGGGGGGGGGGAGGCCGTGGGGCTCTGGCACCCCGAAATGTTTTTTTTTTGATAAAAAAACCCATATGGGAGAGGGGCCTTTTTTGTTTTACAATTGGACCAATTTAAAAGGAGTTGCATTTTCGAAAAATTCCTTAACAAAAATGGAGTAAAAAAACGAAAAATATTCACCCCTTTAAAAATGAATTTTCTGAAACCCGAGGTCTGGCTACGCCCTTGATGGCTCCAATGTGTTTATTATTCTTTTAATTTTGTATTGTTTTTTTAGCATGCTTTAACTGTCTGGAGGAGTGGGCCGGGCAGCACATTTGATAGTGTATTTTGGTCTCTTGTCAACACATTTCGTTTCAATTTTAACTGAAATTTTTTTGTGTAAATTTTTGTTTCTTTTGAAATCTCTTTGTTATGAATTAATGCAATTTATCAATTAATCATGAAACTTTTTTCTTGACCGCTCCCATTTTTTCTAATTGGAATGGAAGTTTTTGTTGTGGAGAGAGATGGCTTCGACCGTTTGGCGACTTGCTTCGTTTCTCGGTTAGTTTATTCGACAATAAATTTTGGGAATTGTTTTTTGGGCGGAGTTCTGTTGGCGATGATTATAATACAGCAATTGGGGAGGGAAAGTTCAGAGGCTTCTGCCTGGACGGATCCATCCGTTTGGTCCTCCGGTTAGAGGACTCTTTTCCCGATGATCCACGGTCTAATCTTCTCTCTGAGCCAACGATTAAAACAAATATTAAAATGTGTAAAAAAATTGCCTATTTTTTCATTCAGGTTGAGGACAGAAAGCGTTGGCTGCCCCTTCGACCTACAAACACAACTTTGGTTCATCTCTTTTTGGACGCTCACATTTGATCGCCAGCGTTGTTGATGGGTTAAAGCCTGATTGAATCGGGATCCCCACCAACCTCAAAAAGTTTCGGAATTCCGATACCTTAAAATTACGTAAATCGGAATTCCGTCCACAAGAATCTCGGAATCGGATTTTTGAGTCCTTAAACTTTGCGGATGTTTCGGAAATCGGGTTACGTCCACCCCAAACTGTCAACTTTATTCCCACCGGGGCCGGACCGGAACTCCCGAATTGAACCATTTTTACCCAAGTCCCGATCCAATCTCAAATCTAATAAATCCTATCAAAACAAGCGAGCCTAAAAGTTTAGCAATTAGCAAGATTATGCACAAAAATGAAGGTTTAAAATTCGCCAAACAGCAAAGCTTATTCACTACAATTGTCGTCACCAAATTGATGAACATTCATGGCTCAGTGGTTCACGTCGTCGTTCGATTTGCTTGTTGAAGTGGAGGCGTCGGTTCAAATCCCTCACATTGTGCGATGATGACACTAACATAGAGCCAATTCTTTGATGAAAGTCTGTGATATTATCAATGATAGGGCTGAGCACAATTCCCGTTTTTATTTTTTGAAAATATATTAAAATTATTTATTTGAAGGTACGGATTTCTTAAAGCGCAAATTTAGGCCTCTTCCGATTCAGTTGCAGTAAAAAAAGAAAAATTCGAATGCAGCCCGATTTAAGCCTGCTTGTTTTCCGGTAACCGCACTCAATTTTTTTTTTTTTCGTTTTGCCCTCGTCACGTAGACCAATTGGGAATTCAAATGCAAAATAATTCAAAAAATATTTGTTTGAATTTGCTTGAAAACAAATTGAATTGTGAAATTGTAGAAACTGATTTGATAGGCAGTTTAAAAATTAGCGAATCACCCATCGGCTATTTTTTTTTTGCATTTTCTCAGTTTCAATAATAAAATGTGTTTAAATTAAATGAACAATAAAATGGAAACGGAGGGCATAGGTATTTTATTTCTGCGGGGACATTTTCATGTGGTTGGCGGTGCTGTAGTTGTGCATGCCCGCCGTTGGCTGTGGCGCGAGCTTGGCGAAAGCGGCACGTTCAATTCAGTGCCGGGAGGGAAAAGCATTTTCGGGTGCTGGTGCGGACTGCACGGGGACACACTCAGCTGTGAGGCACGGCTTTCATTCGCTTCCTGCTGGGGTTCAGAAGTGTCATATTGGCACAAAATGTTTAGAAATTATGCGAATGGGTTGAATGGACGGATCAGACACACTAGAGCTTGGAATTTGAAATCCCCAGAGGATCAAGATTGGAAAATGACAAGGACCCGGGATCAGAATAGATTCTGATTTGCAGGACACACACAACATGTTGCTAACAAAAAATAGCATAGAAAGTCCTCTGTTCGTGCTTCAGCAGTGTCCAAGTTCTAATGGACGCAAATGTACGGGGATGCCCGGAGGTCATTTTGGGCATGCCCTTGGGTTGGGGCCACGTCGGGCAAGCCTTGAGGGCCATGCCGGGCATCATACCCTGGGGCCATCGGGCATATCCCTGGCTTATGACATTACTCACTCGGTTGGTTTCGGATGTTTCGCTCATTGACAGCTTTTCTCCAAAAATGAGGCCAATTTTCTTGCACAGCCGCGAGGACATCGCTTCGGGGAAGAGACACACCTTAAATTTAAAAAAAATTGATTTTTTTTAGGTTGGAAATTTTATTTATTTTTTTGTTCACCTCTCCTTTTGTGGAAGTTATGGCACGAAAAGGCATTCGGCACCTAAAAATGTTGGAAAATAATTTAATTTTTTCAATCAAAAAATAGCAAAAAATAAATAACCGTTGCCGTGGACTTTGGCGTGAAATGCTGCGAATGTAAAAGTCCAAATAGGTCGTTTTGTACTCCACAAAGTTGATGCGTTGTTTGCTGCGCTGAATTTTTTTTTGTTGTTATCGGATATAATACCGAAGCAAATTTTTCTTTGTTATTAGCATAATTTAGAATTAATTTTATTTTTTAAATAAATCAAAATATTATTTCAAATAGAGGTTAAATCAAATATTATTAAAAAACCTGAACCCCGACCGATTTGGGTAACCCCGACAGTCCCACCTTGACCCCGCTATTTTCAACCCCAACGTCGGGGTGAGACAACCCTAGTTTAAATTAATCAATTAAAAATATTTTACCAAAATTGTTTTAAGTAATAAATTTATTTTCTAAACCGGATATTCCATGTTGTTCAGCCCCTTGAGCAGCACCAAAATGTGCTCGTCCAATTGCGCAGTGCGAAAAATGTATTTGCGGATGGCACGGATTTGGCTTGCCTTTGGCATATTGTTATTTTTTCGTCGTTTTTAATTCAAAAAATTTAAACAATTTACAAGCGCTTCCTCTCTGTCGTGACAAATGTCGAGCAATCGTATTTTCCTCAAATTGTAATAGGCCGTGTCGATTTCGTCTGCCTGGTATTCACCTGAACACATTTTGGTGGCGCTTTGTCTCCTCATCAAGCAGGGTTTTGTTTCTTTTTTATGGAAATTGGCACAAAACTGGGCCGGAAAGCCCCAAAAAGTGATTTTTTGGGCAAAATTTGCCGTCATCGGATGGCATTTTTGATAAATGCCATCCATTCCAGTAAGGCGCCGCCTGCCTGCCCGCCCGCCTCACTTTGCAGGAATAGCACCACGCGAATGGAATCGTTGTTCCTGCTGAAGCCAACGTCGACAAACAGCTGGCGCACCGTACGGGGAAGGTCCGCATTGTACGGTATCTGATCAATGAGTTAGGTATTTTACATATTTGTGTACTGTAATGGACAATAATGATGGACGAATTAGTATGTGCTAATTAAATAATTAATTCTGTTCCTAATTGGTGGCGGGGGGGGGGCAAACTCCGTCTCAGAAATGTGTAATAAACGGACAGAAACAAAATCAAAAAACGGATTTAGCGCCAGTTGAAGCGGTCTTTAAGCGTTGATCAATTAATGTTTAACAGCCAGAAAATAGAAAAGATCGAATTGTTGCCAATTTTAGGTTATATATTGACGAGACGGAGTTAAGCCGGGGCCGTTTCGTTTGTTTGAAAGACATCAAAGTAGAGCCCGGGTGAGAGTTTCCATTGTCGGGATCCCGAATATGTCGCATTTTCCTTTAGTTCCAAAAAACTCCGAAATGTTTGGGCGGCATCCCATGCCGTGATCCTGTAGCCCCAAAGCTTGACGGGATGTTGTCGGAATCCCGAAAAAAATGCCGCGTTTCCTTTCCAAAATGCCAAAAATTGCGGCACTCACCTTTAGGTCCAGCTTCACCACCCTTTTCTGCTTCCGAAAATATTTGAGGAAAGGCTCAGCGCTAAATAAAACACAATAATAATTTGAATTTTAATAAATACACATTTTTCACTTTCTCACCAATCATGGTACGCCTCCAGCCTTTTCTGAAAATAAAAAAATAATTTTAAATTTGGTAAAAATCCAATTTTTTTGCTCACTTCCAATCGGCCTTTGTCCGCTTCGTCCTGAACAAATAGAAAGATGTTTATTTGATCATATAAAACCTTATTTAAATAAATTAAAAAATTTATTTTATTCATTTTCCATTCAAAATTTTGGCCCACCACTCCGCGCGTGAAATTGTCCGCGTCTTCCTTCTCTTTGGCTTTTGTGGAGGACGACGACGCTGAGGAGGAGGAGGAAGAGCGCGTAAGGCCGGAAGAACTTCCGCCTTCTGACAATTTTAAATAATAAATTTTTATTTAAATTAATGCGAAAAATTCACCCCCCCCCCCGGCGCCACCGAACCGCGAATCCAGAGACATCGGCCCGGACCGTCGTAATAAATTGCTTTAAACTTAACCGATTCAGACATTTGAAAGCTCTCAAAGTGATTGAATTCTTATTTAGCTAACTAAGCCTTTACGATTGGGCAAGTCTCAAAAAAGTTATACCAAAAAAAGGGTAGGACGGGATCGGGATCAGTACTGAAATGGTCAATTTTCCCATTTAGGTACTGAATCCCGGTTTTTCAAAATTCCTTTAAAATCCCCTTATAATGGTCCCGGTTTTTTACCAAGCATTTTTTTTTCTTGTTTTTGTCCAGTAGTCCCGGGTTTTTTGACCGGGACCATTTAGTCCCGGTCCCGGTTTTTCCAAAAGTCCCGGTCCCGTCCTACCCTACGAAAAACTCAAAAAAGTTTAAAACCCCAATTTTTGGCGGGGTTCTGGCCATAACTTTTTTGAGATTTATCTAATCGTTAAGGCTTAGCTTAATAAAAGCTTCATCTCTTTGAGTGCTTTCGAATGGCGTTGAGAATGTCTGAATCGGTTACGATTATGACGGTTTGTGTCCGGACGGGCGCCGGTGTCTGGGGATTTGGTCCGTACGCCAAAATTTACCGAGCAATTGATGCTCCTGGGAGATGAATAACTCCAAGGCGAACAAAACATTGTGCTTAAGAAGTGATTTTATTTAGTTAAAAATACAAATTTTAAAATGTTTTTTTTTACCTTTCGATCGAACTCATCCAACCGTTGGCTGTGGTCCCCCATTTTGAAGGCATTCGATTTGAAAATGAAAGACAACTCGGGCACAATGTCAACAATAAAGCGCTGAAACGCGTTCATTTTTTAAATTTAAATAAATTCTATTTTGGCAATTTTTGATCAATATTTAAGTCCATGCTTTGCGACTTTTAGTCCATATAAATCAAGCCTTAGTGAAGTGATAACTAACTTAAAGAGATCGGACCGGGCGCGGACCCGGAGGCTTTTCCGGGCCCGGTACCCCGGGTGATTTTGGAAAAATAAGGGCTACCCCGTTTTTTGACCCCCCGGGTGATTTTGGGCATCTGGAAACACGTTCTAACTTTTTTCAAACAACTCTAAAAGCTTAGCTTTCTTTTGAAAAAAGCTTCTCCAGACTAAATGCAGTCAAATGGTAATAAATTCTTGTAATCTGTAGTCTTTTAAAAATGTTGTAAGCTGAAAAGTGGTTCGTTTCCAAGAAAACTCGCGCCCCTTTGCGCTAACTTTGTTTATACTAAGCCTAATTTGTTGCAATTAGTATCAATCAAAAGATCTCTTCGAGCTGAAAACAAAGTAAAAGAAAGCTAGAGTTTTTGACGACGATGTGTATAAGAGACAGGTCGGGGAAGGGAAGACGTGCCCCGAAGCGGGCCGTTTGCGTCTGGCCATTTGCGTCTCAGGGGCGTTTAGCAGCTCATAACTTTTTTCAAGACTGACCAATCTTCGTAATCTTTATATCATTCAAAAGGCCGTAAGAAGAAGAAGATGAGCTGCTAAACGTTCCTGAGACGCAAATGGCCAGACGCAACTGACCCCTACCCCTCCCCCCATCGTCTCATTCCTCTCTTTCTCCTGCAAAAGTCTCTTCACTTGCCACACTGTTTCTTTGAAATCTTTCGTCTGCCCTTCTTCACTTCTTTTGTACTGAAATTCAAACATTTATTTTTACGCGAAAATTCCCCGCTAATTCAAATCGCCCAACCACGTCAGGACAAACAAACAGGAACTCTTCTTTTTATATACCTAGATTTTTGGGCGGCATTTGCAAATTTTGGAATTTTTGAAAATCTGTTAACAAATTGAGTCAAAATTTCGAAAATTTTCTCGGCGGCGCCTATCGGCACCGCCGACCCCCCCCCCATAGTAAAGCAGAATTCGCAAAAAAAATTACATCTTTGAAAAATGCGAAAATTTTGCTGTTTTCTTAACAAACATGTTAAAATTCTGCAAGCAAATTTTCCAAAATTGACGAAAATTTCGATGAAGTATTGAGTGGCCGGCATCCAGCAAATAACGCAACAGAACATGGTTTTTAAAAATTTAAAAAAATCCAGATCCAGGTCATTAAAATCCAGATCCTGGTTTTTTCAAAATCCGGTCTCTAGATCCAACGACTGACAGCACCGAGCCGAACGGTTTCGTGATTTTATCATTGATAATAACAGCTTTTATGGGTAATAGTTTAGTTTATAGCCCCCCTTTTTTAAAAAAATACAATTTTTTTTTCCAAGTTGATAAAAAGGAGTTTTCCAGGGCTATTCAGGGACGTAGAATCCGAATATAACCTCTGTTTCGACCGATTTCGAACCCCTGACCCGAATTCGAACAATTTGTCAAAAATTAAAATTTTTTCAAAAATCAATTTTAGCCTAAAACTCATTCAAAAAGCATGAATTCGATCATTACTTGCCCATAGCGCGTCATTTTTACATTTTATTACCGTTTAAGGTAGACAGTGCACTATCTCGTTTTTCCCTCTTTTTCTCTAACCATTCTCTTCTTTTGGCGTTCTCTCTCATCTTTTTTAACAAATATTTTGACCGTCGCGCACTTCGGATCTAAGAACTTTTCTCGACATCTACCGATCCTCTCCAAACTTTCACCATCCCTAGAAAACAAATAACGAATTGTTTCTATGCGTTTTGGGATGAAAGTTATGCGGGCATTGTTTAGTTTTAATGTGATGAAAATTGTAAACGTTGAATTTTTAGTTTTTAATAATATTTATGGCAAAAGTTAATTTATTAGCCAGCATTAACGGCAAGAAGAGCGTAGACAAGCGCGAGAAAAGACGTGAAGACAGGCGGGCGAAAGCTCAGGCTGCAGTTCAGGCGAGGTTGGCGAGAAGCGGTGAGTTTTCAATGAATTTTTAAGGGCAATTTAAAAAATTTAAATTTTTTTTTCCAATTTTCAGCAATTTCTCCACCAGATGACCAGCCGTCTACGTCAACAGAAGCCGTGTTCGACGTCGCGCCCATCGAGGAAGAAGTGCTGCTTGTCCCGAAATGCCGTGCATGTCCTTTTCCACCACAAACGACGTCCAATGAGGCGTCTTCTTCGCGCGTCTGAGGAAATTCGATCGATTGGCACGCTGTTCGCTTCAGACATTGCGGACTTGCTCAATGACGTGCGGGAACTACATACGTATGCCAGAGCAGTTCTCATGTCNTTGGACAATCCGGAAACACGAAGTTCTTGGGGTTTTGGAACCGGGGGCCCTGCCCGGGTCTTAATGAGTTGGGAAAACCCCGGGTACCCGGGGTAGCCCCGACTTTTTCAAAATTCCGATCACTAAGAATTAATTCGATCGAAATCGGAAAAGCTACGGGGAGGAAGGAAAGGTACTTATTTATTTTGAATAATCTTGCCTGTGAACACGAAGTTGCCAGTCTCTGAAAATTGAATTTAAATAATTTATATAAATAATTTCATTTAAACAACAAAAACCGCGCTGATCATTTGAAGCAGCCATTTTAGGTTGATCACGGCCGGGTCCCTCTGAATTTTTGAGCAAAAAAAATGTTTAAAAATTAAATACAAAAAAAATGCCTTGAGCAATGTCTGCATTTCTACCGTATTTTTGACCGTATCCGCAACTTTGTGGGGCAAATAGTTGAAGATCAATTCTTCTTAAAAAGTGTTGGGCATTTATTTAAATATTTTTTTGTGTTTATTTGTCGGCAAAAATCCAACCGATGCCAATGGTGACAAAGTCAAATTCCTGTGCCAATTCTTGCGTCAGCACGCCCTTCAGACAGCCGGGACCACCTGCAAAATTAATTTGCGATGTTTGTGAACAATTGGAAAAAGTTTTTTCAAAATATTTAGTTGAAATTTAAAATTCAATTTTAAAATTGGGCCAACTTTTTTGTTTTTAACTCTGAGAAGTCAAACTGTAAAAAATCGAACAAATTTTTAAAATTATGTTTGTATGTAATAATCCACTTAATTCAAATGCAAAAATTTTTTAAAAAATAAATAAAAATGCTCAAATTTGTGCCCAAAAAAATCCGTTGTCCACAATTGTTTTGCGCGTCCGCACCCGAAAATTTAGCAGCAAATTTAATTCATTTTTTTTTTGGATCATGCTGAGTAAATTGAAGTCATGCATCGCCGAGTCGGAGCAGTACACCCAGTGTTCAATGTTTGCAAGTCTTGACCTTTCTACTTTCACCAACCCGGACCAACAAAAGGAAATTGGCATCATTTTTTTGCCAATGTTTGGCCCCCCAGTCCCGAGCTTTTCTACTTTTGACCAATCCAGAGACCAACAAAAGTATTGGCATAATTTTTTGCCAATATTCGGCTTAAATATGCCCTTATTTCTTTTTCCCACCGAAGCCTTTCTCAAATTGCTGCGAGAAAACGGAGATAATGCCAGTTTATTAATTGTCTGTCCATTTATATTAATTGGCTTCGATCATTGATCACTTCGGTGCCCCAAGGCAATTTGATCGATTAGCGATTACTACGCTAATAGGAATGGTTGTTACTACCTAACGAATGAAACGATATTTACGCCAAATTGGAATGATTGCTACAGTAGTAATATTTGCACATTTTCTTCCGTGTTTTTTCTCTACCGTAGCCCCGGGGGCTGTTTTTCAATGGCAGTTTTCGTCCAATTTTGGCATTTTAAACACTTTCATTTTAAATGCCACTCATTGCGCAATCACTGCACGCACAACACAAACACCCTCACTTCCCCAAAGGGACTAAATCTAAAAATGATGTCCCCCCGAGGGCTTTCTCACTAATAAGCCAAAAATGCTATGAGCGGATTTGGCACGTCACTGTCGGATTACGGGAATGGAAAAGGCGGCGGCGGCGGGGGGAACGCACGCGCGTGAGTGGGAAAAAATTGGATTCCTTTTTTGGCGAGTTTTAATTTTATAAATTTAACATTTTGATAAATTCAAGAAATTGGCTTGATTCATGACAAATTTGGGAGATTGGGTGCCTGATCAATTGGCATTTGGGCGTTATGCCAAAGTTGTTAAAACCTTTAAACTGGGCTTGTACGGGACTAGGGACCGCATTTATATGTGCTAAAAAATTGGAGATTTAGGGGTGTAAATTGCTCAAAAAAATGTTTTTGCAGATTTAAAATATGTTTTTATATAACGCGATGAAAATTCAATCGCTGTGATCCTAAAAATGATTTTGTGCTTTTCAGAACAAGGCGCGTTCAGGAAAAAATGTAAAACTATCCCCTAGTTACTATAAATGGACCCGGTTTCCCGCAAGTTTTCGAAAATCTTTGTTTTTGTCCCTTACAATTAATCCTCATTTCTTGACCGGGACCTAAATATAAAGTTCCGGTTTCCCAAAAGTTCCGGTCCCATAAAACCCAACCCAACTTTAAACAAAATATTCTTACCGATGAGAAAAATCACTGACTGTTGCCGGTCCTCTGTTGGTTGATTGACGCCGGAGCCGATCTCTGAACAGCTTGGACTTCATTTTGGCATTTTGTTGGTGGCTCAAATCCAATCAAATATTTTGTTTTTTGTGGCATTTTGCACGGCGCCGACCAACCGACCGACCGATGCTAATCGAAGGCTGAAGCCTGAGCACTTTGTGCAGGTTCAAGTCAATGTCCTCGTTCAACTCGGCGGCACCCGCCGGCGGGCTGCTGGAAGAAGCTGTTGCACAATTGAAGAGGAAATTGCAGCACGGACTGAACACAAAAATTTGGGTCCCGGACTCCGGAATCCCCGAACCGGCGCTCCAATGGCCGGCTGGCTGGCTCTCCCCGAGAGGCGCAGGAAAATTTTT
This sequence comes from Globodera ellingtonae, assembly GCA_001723225.1. NCBI lineage: Eukaryota > Metazoa > Nematoda > Chromadorea > Rhabditida > Heteroderidae > Globodera > Globodera ellingtonae. Next base: position 13,634 of record MEIZ01000476.1, read on the forward strand.
GTGCACAAAAACAGTCATTCCAAAATCCAGAGAACAATGTCGGCAATTTTTCAATTTGGCTTTGGTGAAAACTCCGTGCCGGGGGACAAAAACCACGACCAAAAATGCCGGGGGACAAAAACCCCGCCAAAAATGCCGGTGTCAGGGGGACAAAAAACCTTTGGGATTTTATGATTTTATTGCTTAAATATGACAAACACCAACTGTTACCGGTAGGGATAGAATACGGTAAAAAATTTGCGTTATGTTTAGCGCAAACATTCAACTTTTAAAATTATTTTCAAAGTTTTCACCTTCGTCGCTTGACTTCGATTTCATTGTTCCAAGCGAACTTTGAAGGAGCACAACCCATAAAAATGCAAATCGGTAAGCGCGAAAGGAGTGGTGCAATTTTGAAATAAATAAATGTTTTATTTAAGCGATTGTTTGTCCGTTGTCATTTCGTTTTCCTGGGGGGTACTGTAGTCGAATTTTGTTGGGACATTGCCTTAACAAAAAAATACACATAATGTGTAATGGAGACAGACAATTTGGCAACAGAATGCCTGGGGACGGGAATTGTCGGGGTGCAAAGTCGAATGGGGTCGGGGACGAATGTCGGGGATGCGAGGGCGCCAATGACGGGGAGTTCGGGTCGGGGACAAACCGTCGGGGACGAGAATGTCGGGGGTTGGGGGAGGGCAATTGTCGGGGATGCGACCTGTCTCTTATACACATCTAGATGTGTATAAGAGACAGGAGGAGGAGGAGGAAGAGCGCGTAAGGCCGGAAGAACTTCCGCCTTCTGACAATTTTAAATAATAAATTTTTATTTAAATTAATGCGAAAA
>MEIZ01000477.1:0-25808 GCA_001723225.1 Globodera ellingtonae
ACATTGTTGGCCAAAGCGCGTCGGCTGGCACCAAAGATTGATCGATCTGCAATGCCGGAAATCCGAATCACGAAGGGTGGCACCATTGAGTTCAATGTGCCGGTGGAGGGCGAGCCGGACCCGAAATGCCAATGGTTAATCAACGGCACTCTGTTGGGCACATCAGATCGGTTGGTTCAATTTTTGATCATATCATAAATTGACTATTATTCTCAACTTCTCTCTGAGTTTCAGAACCAAAGTGGACAATTGCAACGAGAACAACACAAAATTGCGCACATTGGGTGCCGAGCGTATGGACAGCGGCACGTACAAATTGATTGCCACCAATGAACATGGCCAGGACGAGGCAGAGGTGCTGGTCGTCGTGTTGGACGTGCCTGGGCCGCCCAACGGACCGTTGGAGGCGCGCGATGTGACGAAGGACAGTGCAACCGTGAAGTGGTACACGCCCGACGATGACGGAGGCTCGCCCATCACGCACTATGCAGTGGAGCGGCAGGAGGGTGATGGTGGCCGATGGGTGCCGTGCGGCGAAACGCCGGACACGCAGTTGCGCGTCAATCGACTCGTCGAGGGCAAAGGTAAAAAACCCACAAAAAAATCTGACACAAATTTATTTGTTTTTTTTATCAATAGCCTACAAGTTTCGAGTGAAAGCGGTTAATCGCCAGGGCGAGTCCAAGCCGTTGGCCATGGAGCGCAGTGTTGTGGCCAAGAACCCATGGGAAACGCCGGGCAAACCGCAGGACGTGAAGGTGGTCGACTGGGACAAGGACCACATGGATGTGAGTTGTTGAGTTTATGCGGTCACCGGACGTTTCAGTACGGGCACCGGACGTTTGTTTCAGTGCCGTCGTTGATCATAATATTTTAATTAGTATTTAATTTCAGAAATCTCAAAATGTGACACTTTTTCATGTTAGGCAATGATAAATTTTTTCCCGAATCGATTATACATGTCAACTTAAAATAAAACACTTCTATAGACAAGTGAGCTTTCAAATGGTATCAGTTTCTTTCGATTTGGTTCAGTTTAAAATGAGTTATGATCAATCGGAACTGAAACGTCCTAGCACTGAAGTGTCCGGCCCGGAGTGATGGCCGGCCGGGCCGGGTCAAATGGAGATTTTTTTTGGCAAAGCTTTAAACTGGTTTTAGCTGGAATGGAAGGCTCCGGTCACGGACGGTGGTGCACCCATTGACGGATATGTGATTGAGAAGAAGACAAGGACCGGACCGTGGATTCCGTGTGCTCAAGTGTCAGGCAACCAGTGCAAGGGCACCGCGGCCGGATTGGTCCCGGGCGAGGAGTATCAGGTAAGGAAAATATGATGAAAACAAATCGAAAATAAAACTACGCAATTCGAACTTTCCTAATCGGTGAAAAAACAAAAAAGATTGATTTTTTTCTGGGCGTTTGAGTGTGCGGCAGTAAAAACTTTTTGAAAAAGTTTAAATTGCTTAATTTTTGCTTACTTATAATATCTAAAGACTAAATAAAGAGTCCCAAACTTAGCCGGTACTCAAAAGGCCGGGCCCGAAAACCCCCATCTCTTTTTAGTTCCGCATAAAAGCGCTGAACAAGGCAGGCGAGGGCGAGCCGTCCGACCCAACGGAACCGAAAAAGGCCAAACCGCGAGTGCTGGCGCCCAAGCTGAACCTGAACTCACTGATGGACATCCGCGTTCGGGCCGGGCAACCCATCAATATCAACGCGGAGTTTGAGGGTGAGCCGGCTCCGACCGCATCGTGGACAATCAACGGAAAGCCGTTCGACGGCAACGCACACGCGGACCTTGAGAGCAAGGAACATATAAGCAGCATCACCATTGCGTCAGCCGAACGAACGGACAGCGGCACGTATACGATAAGCGTACAGAATGAGCATGGCGTGGACAGCGCGCAGTGCAAAGTCACGGTGCTGGACGTACCTGGTCCACCGCAGGGGCCGCTGCAGGCACGAAACGTGCACAAGCAAGGCTGCACGCTCAGCTGGAAGGAGCCCGACGACGATGGTGGTGCTCCCATCGTCGGCTATGTGGTCGAGAAAATGGACACATCGCGAGGCACATGGCAAGAGGTGGGCCAGTTCCCGGACTGCGAGGCCAAGGTGACCAAGCTGACGCCGGGCAAGTCGTACATGTTCCGCGTGAAAGCCGTGAACGTGTACGGTGAGAGCAAACCGTTGGAGGGCGACAAAGAGATTGTGGCGAAGAACCCATTCGATGTTCCGGATGCACCAGACGCACCCGAAATCATCGACTACGATGAGCAGCGCATTGACGTGGCATGGAAGCCGTCCGGTAAGGTTTAAAAATGGATGTGTCTGTCTACACTCTTCGCCTCTGCGCATCACAATTTTCTCGTCCGATCCCCGCCCCCAAGCTTCGATAAATTCATAAAAATTTTCTTTTTGCCTGGGGGCACCCTGACCCTCCGGGGTGTAAACTTTGGCCAATCTAGAAAAAAAAGAAGATTTTAATCGAAGACTGGATAATATTAAACATTTAATAAAAATATTTTCTAATTGGAGAAAAAGAAGAACAAAATATAATACCAAAGTATTATCTATAGGAGGAAAAGAAGACTCAAAATAAGATTATTACCCATTTACATTTCATAATGAACTAGTTTTTTCTTGATATAATCGTTGGATTAAATCCACAATTTACGAAATGCGAAGGAATAAAGCAAAAATGGCAAATTTTTACTCTTTCCAATCACACCAACCAGGCATAGATTTTGAGTTGGATTTAAGTATTTTTATCTTCAATTGTTTTCCATCTTCCATCGACTTTTGTTTCAACTCTCTTTAGGCGGAAAATTTTCCGCATTTTTTTAAGTGATTAAAATAACATTTTTAAGCAAACGACGGCGGCGCTCCGATCAAGGAGTACATTGTGGAGCGGCGGGAGAAAGGCTCGCCAACTTGGATTGAGGTTGGCCACACGCCCGGCACGTCCTTCTCCTGCACCGGACTGCGCAAAGGACAAGAGTACGAATTTCGCGTGTTGGCAGTGAACGAGGCAGGTCCATCCGCGCCGTCAGCACCATCCGCCTCGCAAATGTGCAAGGCACGTTTCCTGAAGCCGCAAATCATCACGGCACAACGCAAGTGGAAGGTCCGCGCGGGAAACACACTGAAGTTGGACATCGAGTTTGTCGGCACGCCCGACCCGTCCGTGGGCTGGGTGAAAGCAGGCGGTGCCGGCACACTGCCACCGGAGCTGATCATGGACGTGCGTCGGCCGGGCAACACCTCCATCTTCTTTCCGGCCGCAAAACGCTCTGAGACCGGCGTCTATGAGCTTCGGTTGAAGAACGAAGTGGGAGAGACGGAAGGCAACTTCGAGGTGCTGGTGCAAGACCGGCCCGCGCCTCCGACTGGCCCACTGGCGGTGGACAACGTGACGCGCGACTCGTGCACACTGTCATGGCGTCCACCCGGTAAGGTTAAAAATTCAGGGATGTAACCGGACGCCAAAAAAAGTATCCGGAACCGAACCCAAAAATGTCCGGAATCCGTTATATCCCTGGTGTGTGTCTCTTTCAAGGAGTGCCGGAAAACTGGGCAAGGAGTTTGGCACCAGCGGGAAAGTATTTTTTTACTGATCAAAATAATATTTTAAGTGGACGACGGGGGTTCCGAGGTGACCAATTACGTGGTCGAACGACGCGATGTGGGCAGCCAAGTGTGGGCGCCGGTGTCCAACTTTCTGGTCGGCACAACCTGCACTGTGCCGAAACTGCAGGAAGGGCGTAAGTTTTTTATAATTTGTGTTATTATGTTTAAAATGGAAAAGAAGTAGAAATAACTAGAGATCGGACAGGCCCGGCCTCCGAGGACCCGGAATCCTGGCATTTTCGTCAAAGTACCCGGATAAGGATATCCTGAAATCGGGATTTTAAAACTGATCATTTTCAAATCGTGATCGAATTTCAAAAATCCGGTCTTTTGAAATACAATTTACTTTAAATGTCTCATCATCGTAGATGAGTACGAGTTTCGCGTGCGTGCCGAGAATGCGTTTGGCCGCTCCGACCCGTTGAACACCGATTCGTCCGTGTTGGCCAAGGACCCGTACGGAACACCGGGCAAGCCTGGTCGACCCGAGATCACGGACCATGACAAGCATCACATCAGCATGCGATGGGCAGCACCAACTGACACGGGAGGGTCACCCATCACACACTACGATGTACAGCGTAAGGACGCGAAGACTGGCCGTTGGGTGAAGGTGAACACGCATCCGGTGTACGACTGTGAGTACACGGACGAGCGGGTGCAGCCTGGGCATGGCTACGAGTATCGCGTGGTTGCGGTAAACAAAGCCGGGCCCGGCAAGCCGTCCGACCCGTCTGACCTGGCATGGGCCAAGCCCAAGTTTGAAGCGCCTCGCTTCGAGCTGAACATTGACGGCAAAGAGGTACGCGAAAGGAACTGACTGATTTACGATGCCGAGCTCTCAACTCGAGAATCTCTAAAATGAACAAATTTTGTCCGAAATCTCAACTCGAGAATCTCTAAAATGAACTTAAACCAAAATCTTAACTCGAGAATCTTTAAAATAAACAAATTTTATCCGAAATCTCAACTCGAGATAAATGATCAATTTATTGATCAATCCAATTATCGATCAATTTAGGTGCGCGTTCGTGCCGGCCAACCGTTGGACCTGACCATCCCGTACGTGGGCGCACCGCAGCCAGACATCAAGTGGTACAAGCAGGACCAGGAGATGAGCGGCATCCAGACAACGTCCACCACCACGCGTCTGTACATCCCACAGAGCGCACGTTCCGACTCTGGCCAGTGCCGCATTGTGGCCACTAACGAAAAGGGCAAAGCGGAAGCGCGTGTGCTCATCTCCGTGGTGGACCGACCCGGACCGCCGGAGGGGCCAATAACCTATCCGGCCACAACAAAGTGAGTTTTTTAAATGATTCGAATTGAGAAAGATTTTTTTGGTCTGATCGGTATGTGAAAAATGATCAGCAATCAGATCATTTAATTAAAATCCAGAGCATCAAAACATTCAGTTAATAACACGCCCATATTTTGCTCAGACGTTCCATAACGCTGTCCTGGAGGAGGCCGCGCGACGATGGAGGAGCCGAACTGAGCGGTTACCGCATCGAGTACAAAGAATTGGGCGCGCGTGACTGGGAGCGAGTGCCGGAGAATGTGACGCTGCTGAACTACACAGTGCGCAACCTGGAGAAGGGTGGCCAATACCAGGTAAAAAATGGCATACAAATTTTTGAGATGTTAAACCGGCACTTTTCTTCCATTGGGCGTTTTTTTAATATTTCAGAAAATATTCAATTTAAAAAATTACGAATTTCAAACAAGAAAACTTTCAAAATATTATGCATCAGAAATTTTATTTCCGAAATTTTTGGGGTCGGATTCCGATTTTCGAAATTTTCTGAGGTTGTCGACTCCCATCTCTGTTTTACATGGCGAGACAAGACAGAATATCAAAAATTAGAAAAGAATTTTTTATATTTGAGAATTTTTTATGCATATTTTTTCCAACTAAAAATCCCATAAATATTTATCAGTTTCGCGTGTTCGCCGAAAACATGGTTGGCATCAGCGAGCCGTTGAACGGCGATCCGGTGACCGCCAAGGATCCGTTCGGTTGGTTTTGATCAACGATTATTAGTCATAAAAATAAATATGAGTCTTTAATTTTAATTAGAGTAGGACGGGATCGGGACTGGTACTGAAGTCTCCAATTTAGCGACTGAATTTCCCCCTCATAAAATCCCGGGTTTTATTTTTCAATCCCGATCCCGGGTTTCTCCAAAATCCTGATCCCGTCCTACTCTAATTTTAATAAAATTACTTCAGACCCCCCTGGCCCGCCCTCCACTCCGGAAGTGACCGGCTACGACAGCAATACGGTTTCGTTGAAATGGAATCCGCCACGCGAGAACGGCGGCTCACCAGTGACCGGCTATGTTGTTGAACGGTTCGAGAAACGCGGTGGCGGTGACTGGGCTCCAGTGAAAGGGCTCGGCATTGTGCCGTTGACATCGTGCACCGTGCCCGGGCTGGCCCAAGGCGAAACGTACCAATTCCGAGTCCGAGCCGTCAACGCCGCAGGCGAAGGTCCACCCAGCGGTGCGTGCGAGCCTGTCGAATGCCGTCCGTTCGTCGGCCCGCCCGGTCCGCCGGAAAAGCCGCGCGTGGGCAAGGTGATCAGATAAGGAATTGGCAGAAATGCATTATTTAGGAAATGGCGAAAAGCAACAAAAAACTGAAAAAAACGCTGAATTTTGAAGGTGACCAAGCACACGGTGGATTTGAGCTGGGTACGTCCGCTTAACGACGGTGGTGCACCCATCGACGGCTATGTGATAGAGCAGCGCAAGATGGGTGATGAGGAGTGGTCGCGCGCAAATGTCGGCATTCCGGGTGCCAAAACGGTGCGCGACACGCGCTGTACCGTCGAAGGACTGCCGGAAAAGGAACAATTTGAATTTCGAGTTCGGGCCGTCAACAAAGCTGGCGAGGGCGAGCCATCCAAGCCGTCTGAGCTGGTGTTCATCACCGACAAGCCTGGCCGACCCGTGTTCGACCTGTCCGGCCTCAAGGACATTACGGTTCGTGCCGGCGAGACCATCACCTTTACATTGCCGTACACGTCCGGCGGGTTGAAACCCAACGTGGACGTGCTGAACGGTGGCAAGACCATATTCGAAGACGAGCGGACCACAATCGAAGTTGACGACGACAAGATTGTATTCACCACGCGTGACTCCAAGCGCTCTGATGCCGGACCGTACAAGGTGGTGGCACAGAACCGACACGGCAAAGACAGTGCCAAACTGAATGTGAATGTTCTGGACGTGCCTGGCAAGCCGACCGGACCAATTTTGTTCACCGAGCTAGCTGCCGACGCGAGCACGCTGCACTGGAGTCCATGTAAGGATGATGGCGGCTCACCCGTCACCAACTATGTGGTGGAGCGCAAGTCGGCACGCGGAGGCGACTGGGAACGCGTTGGCGCGCCTGCCGGACTGTCGTTGCGCGTGCGTGGACTGACCAGCGGCGAACGCTACGAGTTTCGCGTGCGTGCGGAGAACCAATTTGGCGTGGGCGAGCCGTTGGACGCGGACGAGCCACTTCTGTCCAAGGCGCCCTTTGACGTGCCGGGACCGCCAGGCGCTCCGGAACCGCTGCACACCTCATACGATTCCATAACGTTGCAATGGTCACGCCCGCTGACCGATGGAGGGGCTCCGATCACCGGCTATGTGCTGGAGAAGCGTGAACATGGCACTAACGCACCGTGGGAGAAGGCGGTGTTCGGAAATGTGCTGGACACGCGATGCAAAGTGAGCACATTATGATCATAAATTTCGAGAGTCGAGACTTAAACTAATGATCGAGATTATTTTTACTCGAGATCCGAGATTGTCATACTCTCTAATTTGTAAGGCGTTTGTAAATATTGGCATCGCTTAAGGTGACCGGAGTGCAGCCGCAGCGCACCTACGAGTTCCGTGTCGCGGCACTGAACGCGGCTGGCCAAAGCGAGTGGAGCGAGAACTCGGTGCCAATTGTTGCGGCACCGTCTGCCTGCAAACCGTTGATCACCATGGGCATGCTGGCGCGTGACATGACAGTGTTGGTGGGCGAGCCGGTCAAACTGCTTGTGCCCTACGCGGCCAGCCCACGCCCGGAGGTCACATGGAGCAAGAACGGTGTGCCGTTGGAAATTCGTGCGGACCCGCGCGCTGAGGTGGAGAGCAACGGTAGGCACAGCTTTTTAATTACTAATTTGAATTGGCAGTGTTTCTATTAAAAATATAATATTTTGAGCTTTTCGTTCTCTGGATCTTGTTTTGCGATATAAATTTTTTGATTGATAAATGGTATTACACATATGTCGGCGTATATTGAATGTTAGGATTATTCGAATGTTTTAGTAGAATTTGAATATTCAAATAATACGAGGAATAGGTGTAGATAATTGAATATAAAATTATTTTTATACTCAGTAAAAAAAATTTGAAAATCCCATTTTTCTTTATTGTTTCTATATTTTTTCTTGAAAAAAGAGTGTTTCAAAATTGAAATTACACTACACCTACTCCTCGTATTATTTGAATATTTTCAAATTTTACTAGGAAAATTCGAATAATTATAATTCAAATAATACGCCGACATACCTAATATATATATTTCAAAAATCGTTTACCGAATTCGATACAAAAATTGTGCCCGTTTAGATTTCCTCACGCAGCTGAGCTATCAAAAATGTGAGCGGTCGGACACCGGCACATATGCCATCCGCATTGAAAATGATCTCGGCTCTGACTCGGTGGACTTGCGCTTAAAGGTGGTCGACCGTCCATCACCGCCTGAGGGTCCGTTGGAGGTGGACGACATTTGTCCCGAATCGTGCCGTTTGGCATGGAAACCGCCCGGTAAGGTTTAAAAATAGATGTGTCTAACTCTTCACCTCTGCGCTTTTCTTGTCCGATCCCCGGCTCACCCCAAATTTTTGATAAACCCATAAAAATTTCTTTTTGCCTGGGAGCACCCTTATCCCCTCCGGGGACTATTTTTGTCTTTTTCTTTGCAAATTTTTACTCTTTTTAATCACACCAACCAGGCATAGATAGCCCCACACTTTGGGTGTATGTCAGGGATGTAACCGGACACCAAAAAAAAAGTGCCAGGAAACCGGAATTCTGGACCCAAAAATGTCCAGGTATTTTAAAGGAGTGCCGGAAAACGGACACGGAAGTTGAGTACCAGAGGAAAAATTTACACATTTTTAAATATTAATGATCAAAATAACATTTTAAGCGGACGACGGCGGCGCGCCGGTGACCAACTATGTGATCGAAAAGTGCCGGCTTGGGCCGGGTGCCGAAAACTGGGAGCGACTCAGCTCATTTGTGCGCAACACGCACACACTTGTCAGTTTTTTGAATCAGAAAATGTTTGATAAAATTGTAAATTGAACATTTTCAAACACGGCACAGGTGTCTGGACTGGTGGAGAATGAACGCTACAAATTCCGAGTGCTGGCCGAGAACCAGTACGGGCTGTCCGATCCGCTGGAGCTGCCTGAACCAATTGTGGCCAAGTACCAGTTCTCAGTGCCAAGCCAACCGGACAAGCCGGTGGTGCGCGACTTTGACCGCACCTGGGCCGAGCTGGAGTGGGAGCCGCCGGCAAATGGAGGATCAAAAATTCTCGGCTACAACCTCCAATACAGGGATCAACACTCACACAAATGGGTGGGTGGGTCTGTGTGCTTGGGTTAAGCATTTGACTACTGTTTGATCAATAATTTCACAAGAACCCCAAAATTCACACGGGTAAAAAGTGATCGCAATTGGTGTACTGATCAGTATGTGCTTGGGTTTAGCGGCATCAATAGGATTTCGATCAGGGTTGATCAAGATATTTTGAAACATTGAAGTGCCAGCGCCTGGTTCTGAAAAGGGGGTTCGGGAACAGGAAATCGGAGGTACCCGACATTTTTCACGGACCGGGGGGCATTCGCGCTGCAGTTGGTAGGCTAGGGGGGGGGGGGGATCTGGCCCGAATTTTCTGATCAGAATGATGAAGTTTGATCAATTGATCTTTTCATCAAGTTTCCGCTAGCTTTTCCTCGACAGTGTAGTGCATTGTTTTATGCTTCAGGTCACCTGCAACAAGTTCCTGATCGAGTCGACCCACTTCAAAGCTCAAAATCTACGTGATCTTGGCGAGTTGTTATTTGTTGTTGTAACAAAAAAATGGGTTGAAGAATGTCTTTTGTAATCTTAAGAAGTTTATTTTTTGTGGATGTTTGTGAACCTCGTCTGCACATTTTCAGGCGAGTACGAGTTCCGCATTGTGGCCAAAAATGCAGCGGGCTGGAGCAAGCCGTCCCCGCCATCGGACCGTGTGCAGTTGCGCCAGCGGTACGGACCGCCGAGCCCGCCCATCCAACTGCATGCGCAGTCAATCGGTAAATTTGCCACATATTTAGCTGAAAACATTTATAATTTGCCTATTTATTGTTTGTGCAAAAATATGTACCTATTCCTCTTTTAATGCCAAAAAGCTAAAATAAAAAACAAACAAGCATCAAATTAAGGACCCAATTGGGTGACGCTCACCTGGCAACCGCCCGCGGAAGGTTCAATAAATATATATATATTTTCCGTCAAAAATATTTTTTTTAATAATTGAAGATGGCGGCTCCAAGCTAAAGGGCTACGTGGTGGAGAAGCGAGAGTACGGTCACCAACAGTGGGAGATGGCGACCCCTGACACGGTAGGTACCATTAACAATGGGCACGACACAATAATGTTTATCCAAAAATGCAAAAATTTGTCTAAAATCTTTGTATACAATATTCCTCATATTTTTTAGTGCCCGTTGACAGAGTTCACGGTGCCCGGACTGCGCGAGTACCACGACTACGAAGTATAAAACAAAACAAAAAAATTGTAAAATTAGTAATTTTAAAACAATTTTTAGTTCCGCGTGATTGCACTCAATGCGCATGGGCGTGGACCGCCGTCGTTGCCCACGTCGCCCATCAAAATCCAGGCGACCGCGGGCGGCCGTCCGACCATCGTCGTCAAACCCGAGGACGTCACATGTCCGTACAACAAACGCGCGGTGTTCACCTGCGAAGCGGTTGGCCGACCGCAGCCGACCGCCCGGTGGTTGCGCAACGGACGCGAGATTCCGGACGGAGCGCGCTACCGCGTGGAGGACAACGGGGAGGGCCAGTTCAAGTTGATCATCAAGGTGGGCGAGGACTTGGGGATCGATCAATTTTAATGTTTTTCGTTAATTGAAAATACTTTTGGGTCAACACCACCAAATTTAAAGGAAGTTTGGGACATCGATGGTGGCGACTACACATGCGAGGTGTCCAACGTGTTCGGCACAGAAATAGCCACAGCGGTGTTGAATGTGCAGGCGCCTCCTGTGTTAGAGAAGCAGGTGCCAAACGCGGTCCATCCCGAGGGAGACATGGCAAGCTTTTGATCACTTTATAAAACATATTTAATTATAATATTGAAAACAAAATTCTTTGTCACAGGTACGCATCAAAATTTACTTCTCCGGCTCCCCTCCGTTCACTCATCGGCTGTTGCTGAACGGCGTCGAGGTGAGCCAGGAATGAATGAAAATTCGGATTGGCATTGCGCCATAATAATTTTCAAAATTTATTCAGAACCAATGAACAAAAAATACAAATTAATGAATGTTGGAAACAAATAGGTTTTGCTTTTGTAAAAAAATGTGAATCATTATAAAATGCCGTTCTTTCCTCTTGAGGTGAGCCCGGACGCGCCGAACATCCGCTGGGTGGACTTTGACGACCACATTCTGTTGACCATTCCGGAGCTGCACGCCTACGAGGCAGGTCGTTACGAATACCACATCCAGAACGAGTCGGGCGAGGCCAGCACCGCGTTCTGGTTGAACGTCTCCGGCTTGCCGTCCGTGCCGGAAGGACCGTTGCAAATCACGGACATTGGCGAACACCAAGCGGTCCGTTTTTCAACGATTTTATATATTGTGAAAATCTATTTCAAATTAATTTTTAAGACAGTGTCATGGCGCCCACCTGCACAGTAATCATCTATTAAATTAGTACTCAATTTTTTTGTTCTAAATTGTTTTTTTAATCTAAAAGTGACGGCGGCAGCCGCATCACCAACTACGTGTTGGAAAAGCGGGACCTGGGCCGTGGCGCAGCCGGCCTTGGCGAGGACCAAGACCCATGGGTAGGCTTTCAAATTCTGGCAACCCATGTATTCATTCCACTCTTCTCCCGCAAAAGGTCGTCGTGGCATCCGCGGTCCGCGAGCTGTCATTCATCGTGGCCGGGCTGTTCAGCGGTCATGAATACGACTTTCGAGTCAGCGCTTGCAACACCAACGGCCAGGGCCCTCCGCTGTTGTCGGAGAAGCCAATTGTGGCACGGTTGCCGTTCGGCGTGCCCTCACCACCGGCGCTGTCGGGCGTAGTCGATGTTGGCTGGGATTACGCGGTGCTGTCCTGGCAGCGGCCCGAACGTGACGGGGGCGGACGCCTACGGGGCTACATGGTGGAGAAGAAAGAGGAGGGCACCGGTGAGCACATTTCATTCGGTTAATTCAGCGCTTCCATCTTGTCATGGCTAGGTTTAAGGACAAAATTTGATTTTTTCAAGGACATAACGAAAGGGCCAATCATGATTTCTCCGTTAAAATTCCAACTTTTCAACACTCACGCCAAATTCTCATTTTCAAGGACATTCTTGAAAATAAGGCAATTTCCGATGAAGGTAGCCCTTTTAAAGGACTGTCCTTGCCATTCAAGGACGTATGGGGGGGGAGCCTTTGGGTTAATTGCATCCCCACACAATTAGTGTTCGGTAGACCGAACCAAAAAAGCTAAAAACCCGTTTGAAAATTGCGCAGATTACTGGCAAAAGTGCACACAAGCGCCATCCCCGTCCACATCGCTGAGCGTCACCAATCTGATCGACGGGCGCAAATACTCATTCCGCATCATTGCCGTCAACGATGCCGGCGATTCTGAGCCTGCTCAAATGTATGTAAACAAAAAATTAAATTTCAATTTTTGTTAATTTTGTAATCGCTGAATTTAAATTGTTTTTCCCCCATTTATTTCAGCGAAGACTATGTGTTCAAGCCGGCAGCCAAGGGCCAAGCGCCCGAGGTGATCAGTGCCCTGAGGGATCAGGCCGGAAGCACCGGCGGCACAGTGACATTTGAATGCGAAATTGGCGGATCGCCAAAGCCCGACATTCAATGGTACCGGGGCAGCAAAGAGTTGGTGGACACAGCTAAATGCACACTGATTGACAAGGGGAACAAACAGGTGTCCCTCTAATCGTCTTTTTTTTGTTTTGGTGGAATTTCCAAAAATTTCTAAAGGTTTGCATTGTGAACAATTTGCATGCAGAGGACGAGGACGAGTACACTTGCAGGGCAACCAACCAGTTCGGCACACGATCTACCAGGGCACAGTTGAAGCTGAGCAGTGAGTGATCAAAAATGATCAAAAAAAGAGAATTGACTGGACATTAAAAAGTTTTGATCAAGCTTTTAATTCAATTAGCTAGGCTATCAAACACTCCTGATCTTACTCTCTGTTTTAGCGAAACCACGCCTGTTTGTGCCGCCAAAGTACTTCACTGCCCAAGGGCTTGAGGCCGACGCGGAACACAGCATCGAATTCCGCGTGCCGTACAAGGCGTACCCGGTGGTGAACGCCACATGGCATCATGGTGAGAAGCAGATTGAGAACGGCGGCCGCTATGCAATTCTCGTTGACGAGAAGTGAGTCCATTTTTTTGTGCAAGGCTTAAGAAGTGATCAGAAGCTTTAAATAATGTATAAATAATGATCAAAGAACGTTGGAGAAACACGCGGAATTTGAATTTTATTTTGACGTGACCAGAATGCTTCAAAAAAGCACTGATCAGATCAACCATATTTATTAGATTGATTGATCAAAACTGCTTCCTTTTTATTCACAGGACCGTCTCGTTGCGGATTTCGGGTGCCACGCGAGCGGATGCGGGTGACTACCGTCTGCATGTGTCCAACAATGTCGGCACGGATACGGCGGTGCTCAAGCTGACCGTCATGGACAAGCCAGAGCAGCCGGTTTGACACAATGGATTGATTGCTAATGATTTTTTGTGCCGCGAAAAAACCGACAAAGTGCACCGAGTCGCTTACAAAAAACGACAAAAGAGCGACTCTCCCCAAAGAAATAACAAAACAGCGAAAAAACAACGACTCCCATAAAGAAAGGTTTTGCTCCTTTTTGGAGGAATCGGTGTTTTGTCCATTTTTTGTGCGAGTCGATATTTTGTCGGGTCGGTGTTTTGTCGGAGCGAAAGAGATTTTTTTTTTTTTGGCACTACCTAATTCATTTTTAAATTTAAAATACAAAATGGTCTTAGTCCCCTCATGTTTAAGCGTTTCCCCGTTGTGGAAAATGTGCTGGATGAGGCCGCTATTCTGTCTGTCTCTTATACACATCTAGATGTGTATAAGAGACAGGTCTTAGTCCCCTCATGTTTAAGCGTTTCCCCGTTGTGGAAAATGTGCTGGATGAGGCCGCTATTCTGTCTTGGAAACCACCAGCACTCGGTTAATTTAATTTATAAAGAATTTTTTGGGCACCGCGAGATAATTTTTTGTTTTTTTCAGACGGAGGCGCACTGGTGACCAAGTGAGCGCCATGGGGGGGGGGCATTGGGGATTATTCCATCAATTTTGCAACAACAAAAAAAAGGGGAATATCAAAATTTGCAATTTGGATGACACCTAATGGTCGAAGTTTTTCAAAAGTCCCTTCTCCCAATTAAAATTTAAAATGCTCATCAAAATTTTGCAGCTACATTGTGGAAAAGCGTGAATCGGGCGGACAATGGCAACAGTGTGCCCGGTCGCGCTTTTGCTACCTGACCGTTGAAGGCCTGAAGGCCAAGCAGTCCTACGAGTTCCGCATCTCAGCCGAGAACAAACATGGCGTCTCGGAGCCCTGTGAACCAACCCAACCATGTGAATTTGTTGAAATTTTACCTTTTATTTTTACTAGAGCACGGACCGATCGAGATTCTTGATCGAAATCTCGACCGCCAAAATTTGCCGAAATCTTCGAGATTTTTCGAGATTCTTGATCGATCGATTGGTCCTCTAGTCTGGGCTCTAATTTTTACCAATCCCTTCTCCCCTCAGGCATTATTCCGGAGTCGCGGATACGTCGGGCACCGTACGAAGGTGCGTCATCAACGGAATTGGTGAAGCGGCGGCGCGTGGTGGACACGACGTTCACCGCGGACCGCATGCTGTTGAGCACGGTCGGGATCGTTGGCGGCGGCGGCGGATCCCGGTCCCCGTCGTCGGGCGGCCTGTCCCCGTCCCCCTCCGCCGCATCGTTGGCATTTGTGGGCCCCACCTCTGCCATCCGCTCCTCCTCCTCTTACCACCACCACCATTCC
Source organism: Globodera ellingtonae (assembly GCA_001723225.1). Taxonomy (NCBI): domain Eukaryota; kingdom Metazoa; phylum Nematoda; class Chromadorea; order Rhabditida; family Heteroderidae; genus Globodera; species Globodera ellingtonae. The sequence goes on from MEIZ01000477.1 coordinate 15,007, forward strand.
GCCTCCTCAACGCTGGCGGTGTCCAGCAGCAACAGCTTAACGACAGCGGGCGGCACGCTCGGCTATGTGATGGGCAGGCACAGTCGTAGCCCGTCCCCTCGACTAACCACATTCAGCAGCCGGCGATGACCGTGTGTTTGTTACCCGTGCCTCCCCCCTCCCACAAAACCGAATATAGACAAAAAAACAATCAAATTCAAAGATCTAGGCCAGAGAGAGTAACATTAACAAAAGTTTTTTGTTTCCATGATCCACAATGTTTTGGCCATGCTTTAGTCCTGATCATAATTCCATGAGCTGATCGGGCTTTCCATCGTGCTCTGATCATACCAACCGGTGGGGTCGGCGTTTGTTAAGAAACAAAACCCTATGGTTTTTTGAATCCAAATTTCGGGGGATGTGGAGTCCCCCCCCCTGACTACGTCCTGGACCTGAACATTGATCAGATCATGTCCAAGGATCATGGATCATGCAAACTTGTTGCCGAGGCGTGTAACTTTCTGGGCATTAACTAATATATTCTTTAAATTTGCATTTGTGTTTGGCTTACGGTGTTTTAAAAATGATTTTTCGACTTTGCGGTTATCCTTTGTAACAAAAGTAACTTATTTATTAGAGTTAGGACCTGTACCTGTCTGTATACACAGCCTGCACTTTTCCTGTCTACATAGTACATACAGGTTTTTTGAAAGGTCTTAACTCTATTATTTATATACAATATTATTAACCCAAAAATACCCTACGGGAATAATGATAATGAAAGTTGGATTAACATTGAATTATCAATTTTTGGACATATTTTTTTCGTTTTTCATGGTGATGGTCTCGTTGGTGATTGGATTGATTGGTGGTGTTGGTGAACCTTTGCTTATTTCTTTTTTAATTTTGCTCCTTTTTGTCCTCGTTGTTTTATATGCTTTTCTTTTGGTGCCGGGAAGCATTCCTTTCCTCTCTCTTTCTCTCTCTGGTCAAGCAAAAGCCATTTGCTTTTAATATATGACAGCTTACGGAGTTTGAATGTGATCGGGAAATCTTGAAAAAACCAGTTTCATCTATAATTCCGAGTTTTTCTACATAAAATATTTTATAAGTTTTTCTGAATCAAAATTTTACAGACAAAAATGTTCCGATATGATTTTTAACTCGTAACCGCGGGAACTGAACCAATTTTTCGGCTTTAGAATTCTTTAGCCCCTGATCAGCACTTCTGATCCGGAAAATCAAACTCTGTTTCAAACTTAAATTTTATCGTCGTCCCATCACACATTGGTCGTCGTCATTATGTTGTTGCTATCCGTTAAGGTAGGAGGAGATGAGGAGGTGGAGATGACGACGATTCTGGACACGGAAGGCAAAGAAGACATAACAACAAAAACATACGACCCACCAATACACACAATACACTGACGAGACCATCCAACAAGAGTTCGCGCGAGATCCATTCCAAAAAATGCCAATTTTTTCAACAATTCTCGACCATCAAAGTGCCAACATCGTTCCGTTTTGATTGAATTTCACTCACTGTCCATTGGCCCTAACTGTGGAATCACAAATTAAATCAATCATCGCTTCTGTCGGTCACTGTATCTGCGAATAATTCTTTGATCACCCTTTTACCGTCCAAAAGGGTGTGTTTAATGAATTCAAATTTGTTAAATTCAGTTAAAAAGCACCCTTTTACCGTCCGAAAGGGTGTTTGTTTTACAGAAAATTATTTTTTAACAAAATCAATCAAAGAATTTGTTTGCTAGTGACCACTCTATTGCCCGTCCAAAGATCAGCATTTTTTAATCATCCTATTAATCGGGATCCGGTGCCTCGAGAGTTTCCATTTTTTGCCTAAAATATTGTCTGCCTCAAGCACCAGTTCATTCATGGCACACACATTCGGTTAACGAACTGTGAATCTAGCAAAAGCGACACTGATCAAGATTTAGGGATCAACGATCAACCACTCTGCCCTTGGTTAGACATGTCTCGAATTGTTGTTGTTCTTCTCTTGACTCCATCCAATGCTCCTCACACTCTTTGTGGTCCTCTCTGTTTCTCTCGCACAAAGCCTCTCAATCCAAAAATTTACGCCCCAAATTTGCCCTGGAATTTCATTGGATGTGAAGTGAAAAACGAAAAAAAAGCATGGAAAATTGATTAATAAACATTACATATTATAATATATATAATCTCTAAATTTTGACCGTTGTTGATTTTCAGGGGGCGGAGGTGGTGGAGGTAAAGCAAAAAACATTTGTACCATATGTTAAACCCAATCAATCTTTGGTTTGGGGGGGGGGGGAGCCAGGGCGTAACCGGGTTCCCGGACATTTTTGGGTCCGGAATGCCAGATTTCGGACTCTTTTTGGCAAAAAAATCCGGAAAATTATCCGGAAATATTTTTTTGGTATCCGGTCACATCCCTGGTTTGTAGCCGGGCCCAGATGAAATACCTATTTTAATTTGATCATGTTCGAATGATCAAAGCGGTCATCTGGAGGTTTATTTCTTGTTTAGTATACAGAAAGCATAATTTGATCCCGACGGTGCTCACACGGATTGATGGAAGAGGAAGGAGCCCATTTGTGATTGGACATTAAAAAATTGTGCAAATTAAGTGGACGAGGTGGGCAGACTGATCAGAGGCAGGTCTGCAACTCCGGCAGTGCAAACGGGCAACTATGACGCGATGGGTAAGGGGAAACGGACCGTCTCGCTTTTTAAATTGTCCTTCGAGATTTTTATTTTTTCAAAAAACAAACACCAAAGAAAATATTTGAATTGTCTTTAACTAGGTCTCCCAGAACTGAGGTTTAGCCTCCTTTTTGTTGTTTTTAGAGGTCGATGGTTTGAAAATGATGTTTTGAGGTTTTTGTGGCTTTTACTATGTATTTTTTTGGCGCGTTTTTTGAAATTTTATATGAGTCAAAAAACGTTTAATATTTGGATGTTTTCTTGACAAAAAAAATCGTTTATTTTTTAAAAAAATTTCCTCTAATATATTTTTTAAAGATTTTTTTATTACTTTTTAAAAAAATAGGCGTCTACAATACTTTTGAGATTCTACAAAATGAGGCTTTTTTGCCTACCAAATGAGACTTTTCATTTGTAAAAAAACTCGATTTAAATGAAATATCCCAAGCTGAAACCTGTGCTCTAAAATATGCGATTTTCTAACATAAAGTGGTGGACCCATGGCAAAAGTACCCGCCTCAGCCGGTGGAGATCAAGAAGGGTTCGGTGTACGAGCACTACTCTGTGCTGGAGGAGATTGGCAACGGCGCGTTTGGCATGGTCCACCGGTGTGTAGAGAAGGACACCGGCAATGTGTATGCCGCCAAATTTGTGCCGATCAGAGGAGGCGAACAGGAGAAGGACACTGTACGCAAAGAGATACGGTAGGTATTTTGGCTTTTCCTAGGGGAAGAACTGATCTGATCTGTCTTAAGGGCATTCAAAATGATTTTTGTGCATAGAAACTTAAAAATGATCGCAAAATTATTTGTTTATCACAATTAATAAGAAAAAAATATTGAAATTTTTGCACTATTCAATCACGAAGTTTGAAATTGAAACGAATATTAAATTTGAATTTTGTCTAAAAATATATTTTTCAATTATTTCAGAAATTTTTTTTCTCATAAATGGGGGGAGGGCAATTATACTCCATTTAAAATGGTAACTGATTTTTTCCTAAAAGAACAATGAGTGAACTGCGCCATCCCGCACTGATCTCGCTGCATGACGCGTTCGAAACTGATCAGGAATTGGTCATGATCTACGAGGTAAATCAGGCTGGCAGATTTTAATTTAAAAATTATTTGTTATTTTAACCAGTTTATGTCGGGCGGCGAACTGTTTGAGAAGGTCAGCAGTGAGCATAACCGGATGAGTGAAGAAGAGTCGCGCAACTATGTCCGACAAGTGTGCGAGGCACTGCAACACATGCACGAGGTCGAGCCGAGGCTGCTTTTTTGCCCTTGAAACCGGGCACTTGTCGGCTTATTGGCATTTTCAACATTTTGGTTGAACATTATGCCAAATTGAAGAAACAGAAATGGAATAGTAAACCATAAATTTTGTTCAACGACTTTCTCGTGCAACAATACCCACAAAATTATCCCATTTTTAATTGCTAAAAAGTTACGGAAAATTAAAAATTTTCAACTCCTAAACTTTCACCCATATACACCTCCAATTTTTAATGAGTCATTAAAAAATGAATGCAAATGCCAATTTTTAAATATAAAATTTCGATTTTTAACATAAGCTTTACCTATTCCATATTAAGATGTCCTACGTGCATTTGGACCTAAAGGTAAGCGCAACTGTTTAATTTGTTTATTACTTTTTCAATTTTTAGCCGGAGAACATCATGTTCCAAACCAAGCAGTCGGACAAGCTGAAGCTGATTGACTTTGGGCTGGCCACCAAGTTGGACCCGTCCAAGAGCGTCAAAGTCACCACGGGTACTGTATATGCCGCCGTGTGTACTGTACACTGTACAGTATGAAAATTTTGGAAAATATTGAACTCGAAATCTTTAGAATTTTCTTAAATTGTCAGAATTTGCTCTTTTCCTAGGGACGGCGGAATTTGCGTCGCCCGAGGTTGTACTCGGCAAGGACGTCAGTTTTTACACGGACATGTGGAGTGTTGGCGTGCTGTCGTTCATTTTGTTGTCCGGCCTGTCACCGTTTGGTGGTGAAAATGATGAGGAAACGTTGGAAAATGTGAAGAAATGTGACTGGAGCATGGACGAGGTGCGGTGGTTAATTTGCAGCGGTTTTTGAGGGCGTAGAATCCGAATCCGACATCCATTCCGATCAATTCCAACCTCGAACCCGAATTCAAACATTTTTCCAAAATTCAATCTTTTCAAAAATCACATTTATCGTTTAATTGCCCACATTCTAATAAGTACTCTAATAATTACCCACTCTAGGAGGGGGTTGAAAAATAATTACCCATGGGCAATTAAAATTGAATACGGTATGTCTCAAAAACCGCTCTAAAATACAAAGAAAGCAACTTTTAGAGACAAAATACATATGGAATTGATAAGAAACACAACTATACGGCAATTAGAGAGTATTTTTCAACTGTTTATTGCTCGGTTGGCATTTTGATTGTTTCTGGCTTAGTGGCTTTTTGACCGGTTGGCCTTTCGTCCTGTCACGGTTTATTACATAGTGCATTTGAATTTCGCGCAAAAGAGCATTCAACGGCTCATTTTGGCGTTTTGGCTAGTTTATAATGGGGGTTGGTGCGTATATTTGAATCGCGCCACTCATTGGCATTCCGTATACCAGGAAACAGCATTTGATGGCATCTCGCTGCATGCCAAGGACTTCATCCGGCGCCTGCTAATTTTGGACCCGAAGGAGCGCATGAGCGTCCACCAGGCCTTGGAACACCCGTGGCTGGCCGACCTCCGTCAATCGCCCGCAGAAAGACGAATGTCGAAACAAATTGCGCCCGAACAATTCCGGGACGTCCGGGATCGGGTCCGGCAACGATATGTAAGCAATGCTTTTATCTTCTTGAAAACTCTTTTGAAATGTTGGCGGATTTTTAGAATAATACATTAAAATTCTCGAAAAATCTTTTGGCGCATCGAATTAAACAAAAAATATTTATAAACTCTAATCTGGATTTTATAAGACCAAAAAAACCTTCGAGCGATAAGTTCCGTATTAAACCCTTACATTTTTGTTGTATATTCCGTTCCATCGTGTTAAGGACGCCTGGCCAGAGCCGCTGGTCCCCATTGGACGCGTGTCACAGTACAGTGCGTTGCGTATCCATCAACCTGAGCGGTGCGTAGTACTGTATTTCCTTTCTTTCATTGCTTGCATGTTGTAGATACCGTATACGCGAGGCGTCCTTTGATGCCGGCGATGCGCAGCCACGCTTTGTGCTGCGGCCTGGAGATGCGGACGGGCGCGAGGGCCAAAGTGCGTCGCTCTTCTGCAAAGTGTTGTCACCGGTGCCCATTCGGCTGAGTTGGTCAGTTCAAAAAAATATATTTATAAAATTTTCCATTTTCTTTCTAATAAATTTTCCATTTTCTTTCTAATTAATATTTTTTTGACGCAACTCCCTAAAAATATTATATGACAGGACTCCCAAATGTTCTGATTTTTCAGATTGTCCTGAAATTTGTTTTGCGATTTTGGACGAATTTTTGTTATAATTCCAAAAGAACCGTTAAACCAATATTGCTAATTAAACAATAATCGTCTACTAATTCTAAGGTGGAAGGGTGGCCAAGAGTTGCCGTTGGGCAACAAATTCCGAATGCAGAACAATGTGAACGATTACGCATTGACCATCAACGATTTGGCCATGGAAGACCGGGGCGAATATGCGGCGAGGGCGGAGAACGCATTTGGCCACAGGGAATGCATGGCGTTCCTAAACGTGAATGCCGCAGGACAAAGTGGGGTTTTTTTGAAGAATTTAATTTACATATTTTCTATTTTGAAGCTATGTTTATTGAATTTAGCTTTAGGGGTACTGTAGCTTTTTGAACTCAAAATATTCAAGAGTAAAATTAAAATTTTGTTAGAGTAATTTTTATAGAGTTTTAAAGTTGAAATATTCAAAAAAATTATTTCTTTTTAAATAATAAAAAGATTTTGATTTTTTTAATTTGCAAGTTTCTTTTTGAATTCAGTTTTCGTTTTTTAATATTTTATTTTTATTGCTATAGAAATTTTTTTAATTAAATTTTTTGGTTACTTTCTCCGGCGGGGTTGGAATTTTGAAATCAATTTTTTCAAAGGGACTCCTACCCCGCGGCCACCCTCACGGGGCGCCGTCGCCAGACTCCAGTCGCCACTTGCGGAAGAACCTGCTACCGTACCCGGGCATACAGTGCCGTCACCGCTGCTGCCTACCGTAACTGAGTCCACGGCGGTGTTTCAGGTCCAATTGTCTCGCCAAACTTTGCATCATTTTTGATAAATCGTTTAAAAAATGTGGGTTTTAACCAGTGTTTTCCCGGTTCCATTTTTTCTAACGGTTCCACGGTTCCGGTTCCAAACCGGTTCCGGATTTTCGCGGTTCCGCGGTTCCGGTTCCAAACCGGTTCCGGATTTTCGCGGTTCCACGGTTCCGGTTCCAAAACGGTTCCGGATTTTCACGGTTCCGCGGTTCCGGTTCCAAACCGGTTCCGGATTTTCGCGGTTCCTGGAACCGGTTCCGGAACCGGTTCCAACGGTTCCGGTTCCAAATTCCAAAAATTTGTAAATATGTCCAAAAATTTTTCAAAAAAATCAGAAAAATGTAAGAAAAATTGTTCATTTACATTACATGAAAATGATGGGGGTGCCGACATTTCGTCGACTGACATTTCGTCGACGCGACACTCGACTAACCGGGACTTACCGGGACCAGAAAAACCGGGACCGGGACCAACCGGGACTTTTCAGGGGAGATGTAGGTGGCAAGATAAAATCTTCACTTTGATTTTCTTTTATGAAACACTAAAAAATTTTAATTTTCCGGCAACACATATTGTCGATCTTCTTGACCTTCGATGTCATTGTCATCATCATCCTTTTTTTGAGATTCTGCTTTACTTTTAGGGAGGGTTGGGGTCGGCGGTGCCGATAGGCGCCGCCGAGAAATTTTTTTGAAATTTTGACTCAATTTTGTTAAAGAAATTTCTTCAAAATTTTAGCAAAATTATGAATTTTGCTTCGGAATTTCAGAGAAAAAAACTGGTTTACGTAAGAGTGGAGGATGTCCGGCGGTGCCGACAGGCGCCGCCGGGGAATTTTTTGAACATTTTAATGTTATTTGTTAAGAAATTGAAGCAAAAATTTAGGAAGATGTGATGAATTATTTCGAAAATTCTTGTATCTATTCTTTTTTTGCGCGCATTTTTAGTTTAAAAAATATTAGAATATTTATTTTAAAAATATTATTAATGAGGGGATGCCTATTTGATAGAGGGGAAAACAAAAAATAAGTGCTTACAATTGCTTTGTTGTGTAAAAAGGCTATTCGCTTCAAAAATTAATCATAAATCAATTCATTATGCACTGAAAAAACATGTATCGGAACCGGTTCCGGAACCGGTTCCGAAGCGGTTCCAAGCTCTTTACGGTTCCACGGTTCCGGTTCCAAAGCGGTTCCGGATTTTGGCGGTTCCGCGGTTCCGGTTCCAAAGCGGTTCCGGATTTTGGCGGTTCCGGGAACCGGTTCCAAAATCGGTTCCGAATTTTTTGCGGTTCCGCGGTTCCGGTTCCGGAACCGGTTCCCGGAACCGTTGGAACCGGCACCGGAACCGGAACCGGGAAAACACTGGTTTTAACGCCCGGACTTTGGGTTGATCGAACAACAAATTTCAAAATTATTGGGGTTTATTTTTTTAAACTTTTTTTTTTTTGAAAAATAGGTGCCCATGTTGGCTTCGTCGGTGGTGCGGCGTCAGCGCACCCAAATGGAGGTGCCGCGTGTTGTGGAGCAGCGCGGCGCGCCTTTCTTCTCCTTCTCTTTGCGGCCACGGCTGATCCAGAAGAACAACGCATGCAAATTGTTGTGCACAGTGACCGGCAACCCGCCGCCAAAGGCATGCGGGGGGCGCGCTCGCTCGCTGATCAAATTTTATGACAAAAGCGAATTCTATTACAGTAACCAAAACATAATGCACTTAATACTGTACCTCAGATTGAATGGCTCAAAGACGGTCAACCGGTGGACGAGGAGCGGGTGCAAACACTGTTCAAAAGTGGTGTTGCATCATTGGAGATATTCAACACGCGGCCACAGGTGGTTTTTTGGGCGTACAGTAAACCGATGGCCCAAATACAGAGACCGGGGCAACAACTTAACTTGCATCGACCATAACCGATTCTGAAACTTGCATCAACCTTAGCCGATTCTGACCTTCAGGACGCCGGCGTGTACACGTGCGTGGCCAGCAACGAGCTGGGCCAGGACGAGACGTCCGCACCGGTGGCGGTGGAGACGCGCCAGTCCGGCACCGGCTATCTGCAGCAGTCGCACCAGTCGGCCGCGCACGCTATCTTGGCACGCTCGGCGCGCCGCTCCTGCACGCGCTCAGTGGCACGACGCGCGCAGACGCCAGGATCAGTGGCAACCGAGCGGCGTGCTGTCGATGGCGACGGAAGGCGTGGCGAAAGGTGCGGTTGCCGGCAAATTTATTTTTGAAAGTTTTTGTTTTTAATTTTATAAAATGTTTACCTAAATTCTTTCTACTGTTTTTTTCTAAACGCTGTTGTGTTGCAGGTACGCCTCGCTGTTCCCGGCTTCTTCCACATCGGATATTGCCAGTGCAGTGTCAAGCGCCGAGGACGAACGACGGAGTTCCGTCGATGCGTTGGAGCGGCGCTCCGCAAGCGTTGTCAGCAGCAACACATCCAAATGATCAGAGTTGATCAGAAATCTTCCAAAACTTTGAAAAAAAATGCCGTGAATGGAATTATTCAATTCAGAAACAAACAAACTGACCGTTTGGTCTGTCTGTACAATGAATCAAATTAGCGTTGTGTGGGTGAATTCAAATAATTTTTCTAAATCGATCTAATTAACCCCGGCAATTTTTTGAACGATAAACACACTCAATTTTCTTAAAGAAACTATATAAATTTTATAAACTCTATCTCAAAATAAACGGTCGGAATTGGCCATTTTATCTCTATTTAGTGTTGACTGTACTCTCTTTTCACCAGGTTTTCATATCTTCATATCGTTTTATTCTTAAAATATCGCTTTGCTGGCCTTCATTGGTTTTTAGATTGGTTTTCATTTTTGTTCTTTTGATATTGATTCAGTAATTATATTTGTGTTCGGCAATTAGGAATTTGAATTCGGGGGCTTCAGTTTAATTCAGGGCGCGCATTGAAAATTTTCAAAAATAAGGACATCAAGGGAAAAAAAAGATTTTGGGGTCCGATAGAGTGCGGCAAAATCGGATTTGCGGATCCCGCTGCGGGATTACAAATCAAAATCTCGTGCGGGATCGGATTTGCGGGATTAATCCCGTAAATCCCGCATTTTAAATTTGCGGGATCCCGCGCGGGATTGCGGGATTTTTTAATTTTACCAAAAAAATCAATACACGTTTCAAACTGGACCGAATTGTCCTATTTGTATCATTTGAAGCTCTTATTTATCCAAGACTACTTGCAACTAGGGCCGGGACCGGAATTTTTGGGGAAAACAGGGATTGGGATTAACCTGAAATGTACTTTTTTAAAAAGCATATTTTTTTCTATCAACAATTTTCCTCAACAATTCGGGGTTGGAAATTGCTCCCATGGATTTTCGAAAATTTCGCCGATTTCGATTTTCAAAAATTCAATAAGAATTTTAACGAGATTGTGAAGAAAAATTGCCAGAATATTTACAATTTTTGGGTTCTGAAATACTACCAAAAATTCCTCTCGTCGAGCTGAGTAAGAATTCGCAAAAAGTTTGTGCCGGAAAGCACTATGAAGAAAGTTATGAACCATCAAAAGTTGGCCAAAATGGGTTGGCATTGTTTTTTGAGTTTGTTTTGATAATTTATTGAAATTTTGAGTGTGATTTTAGCCAAATTATTCAGCATTGGCTTAATTTCAAATTTATTCAAACTATCAAAGATACTTTTCAAGCTTTTATGAATGTGTGCGAAATTTATGTGTGAAACGTCCTACTTTCCAAAGCCAAATAAAACCAATTAAACCAGGGATCGCCTCTGTCCTTATTTATAAGATTGTCCTGGTGTCCGGACATTTGGCACATTGACATTTCGCACACTAGTGAAAAAACGGACGTTTCGCACACTGAGGAGAAAA
>MEIZ01000478.1:0-14932 GCA_001723225.1 Globodera ellingtonae
TATAATTTATTTATATTGGCGCTCCGATTGCAAACCTTAAATGTTAAAAACAAATTGCATAAGAAACAAAAATGAATCATAAATCTTTTAAAGTGGTTCAATGATAGTATTATTAAAAGTTTCCTTAAACTTATTTAAAATCTAAAGATGAATTTTGAATATTCGTTTTTGAAATGTTCATCTGGATACGTTTGAGAAGAAGTATAAAGTAGTGAATAAAACGGCAAACATAAAACATTAAAATATCGATATATTAGGAGGTAGAATTAAAAATGACAAGATAATATAAAAATATAAATGTTAAGCTTCATGAATAAAGTTTAAAAATTGATAAATTAAGAAATCTTATGGAAAGTGCAAGCGGATTTATGGGAACGACTTCGACGGGTCACTATTGRGCAAGTATCCGACACTTTAACTTGAACAATTTGGCAACACCGTTAGACCGACTGGTTAAGTAGTTTAACTTAATAAATATAAAAAACTTAAAACGACCATAACTATTTTTGTAAAGTGATTAATAAAACACAAAAAAAATGCATCATCATTATTAAAATTTCCAATGAAAGATTTCATGCCAATCCGACTAATCTCGGACACGTTTTAAATCTTTCGAAATAATTTTAAAAGTGCTGATTTCCAAAAAAAATTATTATGCATAAGAAACAAACAAAATTCATTGTTAAAAATGTTTATTAAGTTGAGAATATAAATTCAAATCTTGAATATAAAAAAATACCAAAATTACTTTTGTATTAAATGTAAAAATAATCAAATAAACATAAAGTCTCCAATTTTCCAACATCGCACGTATTGATTCATTTAAAAATTGAAAGTTCATTTTTCTCTGGATTTATTTTGATATTTAACAACAAAAAAAGATTACTATTTTTAATTTCATATAAAAATTTAAAATTTGTTTTTGATTATTGAACCATTTAAAGATTTCTATATATTAGAGCCAAAGTCCGATTTTAAAAAGCGTAAAAATCAATAATAAACGGGATGCCCAGTTGTAAGTCGCGATTTATGTCAAAGCAAAGTGGCCCCAGTGTGCCAAATTGATGTAGTAAATTCTCATTTACATAATCCGAATGGTCAAAGAGCATTTAGACAATTTTTGAAAAAATATTTTCAAAAATTCAAAATTGCGAGCAATATTATTCATGGTGTGTAACACGTGTTCTACAGATTAAATTCATATCATTACAAGAATTTTAATTTTTTTATACTTTACACATTCAGATCTTATTAATTTTTATTCATTGCATTTTTGAATTGGTTTAAATATTATATGGATTCAGATATTTAAGTAATTTGTCGTTCGGCCTGGGATCTCATGAGCAAATGTTTACGCGCAGTAATTGCAAGAAATAGACGCTTCCCCCTGCTTAAAATGGTTCCAAATTTACTTATTGTTACAGCTCAAATTAAGCAAAATTCTAGTTAATATTAACTTTTACTCAAAAAAATGAATAATAAAACACAACGATATGATATTCAAAAAATAAGACGAAAAATTTATTTAAGGAAAATAATTATTAAAACCATTAATACCCTTTTATAGACATATTGTATAAAACATAATATGACTATTAGTAACAATTGAAGAATTAAATAATAAAAAATGCTAATGGAAATAAAATTACACAATATGATATGAATAATGCAAATTTTCTATAATTAAACATTTCGTTTGAAGTTGAATTTCATCGCAAATTTTAACAGTATTTTGTAGAGACTAATAKTATCTTTAAGATTCAAAGGAAAAGTATATAAACAAAATTTTTACTTAATCCAATGGAAAAAACATAGTGAAAAAAAGTAAATATAACTTAAATTTTAAATGTTACTTGAAAATGTACAAAAAAAAATTTAATTTAAATGTCGTTATAAATGGAGGCAATCTTGAAATTCTAGTCAAAAAATGATATGCAATAATATATTTATTGATGTTTAAAAAAATATTTCCTTTTCATTGTTGTTGCATCTCAATAGTAATAATATTAATAAACTCATTTATTTATTTATCTATTATACAATCATCATACAACAATAAATTTTAATTGCAAAATAATTGTATTATATTCAATAAAGTTAAACTCATAGGATCAATTAGTGAAGAAAAATTATTCTACATAAATAATGCACAAAATCAACAGAACAGCTAAAAATGTTATGAGAATTTAATTATAAAAAATACAAATTTCTTTCACCGCGCGCATTGGAGCTGGGTCTTTTGGTACAGTATATCGACGCGGATGAAGTCAAAATAAAATAACCATTCAAATTATAAATAAAAAAATACGATAATACAATTATTCGGGTAAAAAATGATTGTAATTACCGTACTGAGTTAAAAACATAAACCAATATTTAATTTATTAATTTATCTATAGATTTATAATATCACGAAATATAAATCATTTAAATAATTAATTTTTTATTATAACAAATTAATATAAATCAAATTTCAACTTCTCCACGTGACCAAAATAATAATAATTCAGATGAATAAGCATAAAATAAATTAAAAATAGAAAATTAGATAAAATATTAAATTTCAACTGTTTGGAAGCATGCCAACAATGTTTTAATAATCATTAAATAATTTTTTTATTTAAAAGTAATAATCCTCTGTCAAATATAACAAAAACATAAAAATATCAAAAAAAATAATACATAAATAAATATATGACAAAAAATTTAAAACGGTAAAATTTGAATAAATCAAAATCGGTCAAACAGTTATTAAAAAAAATTATTACAAAAACCATCACAATTAATTTTTAAATAAAAATGTAAATAAATTTATACCTTAAAAGCACAACACTAATATTTTCATTTGCTGCGATGTTATGTAAACAAAATTTCTTATATAAAAATAATAATATGATTTTAACTTGGAGACATAATCCAAAAATAATAACCACTATTTGACTTATAAACGTTTCAAAAAGGCAAAAATTTGATCGCCTTGTAACACAAATTGCGAAAACAGTCAACTGAAAATTCGAAAGCAGCAGTTCAGCCCAATTTGGACGAGAATCAAAGCCCATTACTCAATTGTTAAACTACCGTATTTTTCCTATTAGTAGCCCCGGGGCTTCTATTTTTCAACACCCCCTCGAYGGGGGGCTACAATTAGTGAGGGGGCTTCAAATGGAGAGGGGGCTACTATTTTTCAACCTAGAATTTTTTTTATGAATTACCTACCTACTATATCCATTYACATAGGTAACGCGAATTTTTATATTATTTTTAAACCAGAATAAATTTCTTTAATGATAAATAGCATCATAACAATAATAAAATCTGATCTAAATTCACAATTCCACTGATCCATCACTAATAAATCCGTTGTCTTCGTCTTGCTAGACGTCAAACCGAAAACGGGGGGTCGGAAAACCGGCCTAACCGAAAACCGGTACCCCCGGTTTAAAAGTTTAATAAAATATAAAGGATAGGAAACACATTAGAGAATGGCCAAATTCAAGAACAACCACTGATATCTTTGCGGTAGATTAGCTTATTTGAAAAGGAGCTATAAATTCAGGGAATCAAAATCTGAATTCCCTTTTCATTTTATTTTGTGCTTTTTGCATGATTCTGAGGTCAAAATTAATTTATAGAAGATTTTTAATTTTTGAAAAAGTTTAAATTCYGGTTCGGAGTTCAAAATTGGTCGAAACGGAGCTCATTTTTGGCACTAACAACTTTTTTACGACTTTTAATAATCACTGACGCATTGTCCGGGAGCCCGTCCACACCGTCAAGTCTATAACAATTTCCAGATTTTGATTCCCGATTTTTCCAAATGACAACGAATATCCCCTCAAAGAGAACAGTTTTTGCTCTTCCTTTTGTCATTCTCTGATGTTCTGACGATCATTTAAAACGCCGAATTGAATGGGATTTTGATGTTGACGATTTCCAATTTTTCGTCGATTGTAAAAATGCGACGTTTTTTTGACATATCACGCTGTTGTACTAACTCTTCAGAATCTTCGTCACTCAGTTTTTTTATTAGTAAAAGGCTAAATTTTAACGTATGTAAATGATAATGGCGAAAAATAGGAACTATGTACGGACTTAGTTAGATAATTCGTTTTTTCTTTCCCATTTCAAACATGTTAGTTTTTTAAAGTTTAAGAATAGAGGAGTCCGTCGGCGCCGACGGGAAATTTTTTTTGAAGATTTTAACGATATTTGTTCAAAATACGGAACATGGAATACGGAACGACCAAAAAATACGGAATTTCACGGGATACGGGACAGACGACATCCTGGTTTGGATATACTGACTGAATGGTGGTTAAATGCAATTGGAAAGCTTAATTTATTTATATAAATGCATTAAAACAAATTAAATGGCACAATGATATTGATTCGCTATGTATTTGCATATTACCTCATGTATTAAATTAAATAGATTTGTAAATTTAATCTAACAACTAAAATTGTTAAAATGCCAAAAGTTGAACCCAATATAAATAAATGTGAACATTTATCAAAAATTTATATGAAACTGTACACAAAAAGGTATACACGAAAGATTTAATTAATATCTTTACTACTTTGTCACGTTCAAATTTGTATGCTTACCACGATGCTAGACAATATTAGTTTTTATTCAAAAATTGACAACTAATGTTTACTATAATATGCCACTCTACCCAAGCTTCTTGAGGGGCTGGTTTTCGAGTACCGCCCGGGTTGCGCCGTCAGCATCGGTATCAATAACAAAACCCAGTAAACGTTTAAATTTGGATAAAGTCAACATTTTTTAACCAAACAAATATAAAATTAAAAAAGTTATAGAAGTCAATGATAAAATTTTTGAAAAATAAAATTTTAAATTGCAAGTTTTATATTTTTGAAAACATTTTGAGATCATATATAATGGGAATATTTATAACTAATTCAATGAAAATTGCAGTTAAATTGGTAGTAACAAATTTTAAAATTGAAATTTGAAAACCTTTTGGAATGGGAAACTATCTGATAAATTATTTTCAACGTTTCATTTTGGCTCACTGTCCGGTGACCACCAATTAAACCCAATAAAATTTCTGATAAAGTTTTTTCCAATTGTCTTAAGAAAATTCCTCGTCGGATAAGTTTAAAAATTAAACATAATATTTAGACTTTAATTGAATAATTTTTGAATAAGCTTTTAAACAATTATTTGTTGCATTTATGATCTGTATTTGTTGATTATTCTTTGAATATGTTAATAGTTTAATTTTAATAAAAATAATTATTTCCAATGGGCCCCCCTTTCGGAACGWCGTAATCTCTCCTGCAAGCTCTCGTCATTTTTGTTGTCCGGTATTCWTTAACTTGCTGTTGGTTTTCCAAAATGCAATTGTATTAATAAAGTCGTTAAATTTAATTAATTTATTTCTTTCTTATTTTTCTAATATTTATTTAGTATCACAAATAAATCTAATTAAAAATTTACTGTAATACTGATTGGGTTTGTAGCAATTGATTGTTATAAACTTAATATTTATTAATATATGTTGATTTGTTAAGAATGTTTTTCTTTCTGTAATTTTTTATTTATCTGATAACGGTAAGTTAATATTTGTTGAAATTTATAATTTTATTTTGAATTGCAAACATGTGTTGCTTTATATTGAGTACATTATGCCTGTTGCCAACGAATTAGTGTTTTTCGGGGGGGGGGGGAAGAGCCCACTGCATCTTCTTCAGTCAATGGTAATTGCCTGCAACAACCACAATTGATTTTTTGGGACTCATTTTTAATCGTATTTTTTTGCCAGCTAAGAAAAACTATTTTTTTTATTTTGATCAAAAAACGCATAATCTTAACCAAAAATCTATTCGCATTTTGATAAATTAAAATGTGGTAGATCTTCAGGAAGCATGGAAATAAGAAATAGAACAAAAAACCAATATAATACATAAAAGCAAAAATGACAAATTAGCATTATATMAGCTTCGTCATATAAAAGAAATAAAAACCAATRTAATTTTAAAAATATTTCAAAAAACTCAGCTTTAAATAAATTAACAAAATTAGATATAGAATTTGATTTAATGCATCTAAAATTTGTAATATGCATAGGCATATTTTAAAAATAAGATCAATTTTGAATTAATCAAAAGTAAAAAATGTTTTATAGTGCAAACTTTTTTAGCATCCTAATAAATGTATTCAAACATCAGGTCGTGATTTGGACAAAAAGATTAAACATAACAAATAATATTTTAAAAGGCCCGCCGAACTAAGTCTTATTTGGCCCGTTAACAGAATATTATTTAAGAACAATTAAATTACATATAAACAAAAACGAAAATAGGAATAAAACTAAAATTGATAAATTTGAAAAATAAAAATAAGTTGGCTAATTTTATTGATAGAAGAAAATACAAACTAATAACTTTTATTAATTATAAAYTTTTCAAATATACGCAGTTAGAAAGGAAATAATAAAACGACTTTGGGAAATAGAACACTATTTTGTTTTCGAAAAGTCTCTAACAAACTGGAATTATCTTTTTAATAAATATTATTTTATTAAACAATACTCAAATTGTTTTTATTTAAGAATGACCATATATGAAGTATATTCAAAATTAAATATATTTGTTAGTTAAAGGTGTAACGAAGCTTTTACGCTATTTAAACTTGACTAAAGCATTTAATTAATCGATTTGATTGATTTGTTCTTCTGTTCATTCATATATAATGCAAGGGTAAATTTACCTTTTTTAAAATTAAATTAGCACCGCCACCATATCTAAATTAATTTATTATTTTATTTGTTTTCGTATTTTTATTATATGTTATTTATTTTTTTTAAATTCTTATAAATATTGCTTTGAATGGCGATTTGAGATCCTCCATGCTGTAGAAAAATTGATGAATTGGTTTTACTCGGATTTATCATTTACGAGGTTATATCGCATTGTTAATTTTATTTATCCAAATGTTTTAAGGATTGGACATTTGTGAATGCACATTGTTTTTTTTCGGATTAGCAAAAAGGAGTATATTAAATTTGCATTCTTTCAATATTAACTAGAAAAAGCTTTTTTATCAAGCAATGCACTTTTCCTTCTCATTCTTATTAAAATTAACAAAAACCAAATTAAGGAGTAAAAATTTAGGAAATTCTAAAAATTTTTGAATTTGACTTATAAAATTTATTTATTTGTATGTAATACAATTTTTAACCACATAAACTAAATTCGTTTGACTTAATTATAATTCTTGTATGTTATCTTAGCTTATGATGACATAAATTAATAATTCTTTAAAAATTAGAAATTTGTTCCAAATATTAATTTTGTTAATATGCCGAATTTGAACTTTTACAATCTGATGGTAATCATTTTATTGAAAATCGTGAATTGTTTCTTTAAAAACATGCTGAATGACGCATTGTTATAAGCAGTTTATAAATGAGATGCTTTTTAAATATAAACAAAATCAATTTATAAGCGAGAGCAAGCAGCAGCACTCCGATAATAAACTCAAGATACATAATTAAGAAAACAAACCTTTAAAGAATCAGCAAATAATAAATTTAAAGGGTCTAAATTCCATTGAATAATAATTTAATGATTTACAGTACACGAAATATGCGCATTAAACTAATTTACGCTTTTATCACATGAAACGGGAATTCAGATAAATAAATAAATAATTTTTTAAAATCATTTAAAATACTAAAATGCTTAGACTATTATGATTGAATAATTTTTAATTTCTTATAGTTGATAAAAAAATATTGCCAGGAGGATTTGATTAAAAAAAATAAAATTATAATATAATTATATAAAGGGATAAAGCTTTATTGATGCATAATCGCGCTAAACAATTAATAATCCATTATGCCTGCAGTCAATACATTCATTTACTTTGATTGGGAGCAACACATTAATTAAATTCGGAAGAATAGATCTACAAAAGGACTATGGGATCACATTCGCTTATGCACTTGAAAATGTTCATTAAACCAAAATAATTTATATAGATAATAATATTATTATTAACAAAAAATACTTTAAATCTCGTCGAGAATAAACGAAGCAGAATAACAATTATATAATTTTACATTAAAAAACAACAAATAATGCCGTTTAAGAATGAAGGCCCTTAGCACATCAGTCGAAGAAGTGAAAAMGCATCGCTGTAAAAACTTGTTAAATTTAATTTATTCTTTATTGTAATTGAAGAGGAACAAGAAGGATTGCTTTTCTCGAATGMTCGTTTTTTTCAAGAGCAATTGAACATGGATAATGTCACAAAATATTAAACAAAATCCAATATTTAAATAATTACTTTACTATTCGAAATTTTACATAAAATAATTTATTAGAATTATAAAATAATTACTTGTACGCGACAAAAGGGGCCTTTTTTTTATTCAAGTAAAATAAAACATTATATAAACTGAAAAAACAAAAGTTTTATAAAATAAATAAGAAAAGTTAATATTACAAAATTTAAAATCTTATAATCAAGTTTTTTGATTTTGTCTATATTTGGGGAAGAAATTTTAATGCTTTGGGGTTTTTTTGAGATTTTCTAAACAAAGTTTTCTCGAACACCAAATTCTCGTTTTAGTCAATATTTTAGGCAGAAATCCAAATAAAGTAACCTTTCTACTAAAGAAAATTATGTGATATTTAAATTAAAACTCAAACAACATTAGTTTCAATTGAATGTTTTGAAATAAAATTTTAAAAAATACAGCATGAAAGAGCGGTAAAAAAATAAAATGATCTGAAACATTGACGGAACTTTACACTGCTAACTTTGTTAAACAAAAATTCCCAAAAAATGTCTGCATATGAAAATATTTATGGTCTACATTTTTTGCCAATATTGTTTAATCTATTCAAACAACTTTTATTTTAGTCATCTTTTTAACAATAATTTTAAATAATCTTTCAATTTTATTTGCAAAATATATGGTATAAAAGCCATGTTATCAAATTCTCTTAATTTTTCCTAATCAATTGATTACTTTTAATTTAATAAGCGAAGTTTGTCTACTACGTAGGACAAACTAGGCCATTCCTTGAACTGACAAGGACATAAATTCTAATGGTTAATTATTTTACAAATATGCTGTAAGTCTTAATTTAAAAACAAAAATTCCAAACATTGGCTATTAAATAACAATGTTATCGCAAACCGCATCATCAATTATTTTCTCAACAAAGAGCACGAACAACTTAGACAAAAAGTCTTGACCAGATGCGGCTGATTTACGAATACGCAGAAATGACATTTACAAAATCGTAGAGGACTACTTAGCCCAGGTGCGATGACAAAAAACTCCAGTCCCTTTGATGTGAGACGTAATACAAACGTATAAAAGTTATTTAGAATTGAAATATATAAAATAACTGTAATCTTGGTACTGTGTGCTTTGCGACGTCAGGTATTAGGCAATTCGGAACAATAAAATAAAAGCGAAATAATGGTAAATACATTATTATCAGTACGAAGAAAAATTACAACTAAAATTTTATTTATTTTTCAGAAATTGGTGTAAAAGTCTTCTAGATAAATAAACAAAATAAAAATACCTATAGAAATACTTTAAAAATCAAAGAATTTAACGGCAAAAGAATACGATTGTTATGCTTCCGTGGTCGGTAGGTTATAAAATCCCGAGGCTACACAATCATTAAAGTTGTTGTGCGCCCTATTTTATTTTGTTGAATAAAATATAGCGATTGAAAAAAGTAAAATTTTCATAAAGAATATAGAAATAATCAATTTTGCATTATAGTAGCATGATTAAAAACAAATTATCTATAATATTAAATATATCTGCAACAGTTTGAGAAGCAATAAATACATTTTTAAAATCTAAACAATATACAAAAAATAGACTATTCTCTCGCTAATAAAAAACAATAACAAAAATTAAAATGTTACACACTTCGAGATGCAGACAAAATGTAAATATTATAAGCAAATATTCACAATTATTATTTTTTAAATGATTAGAAAAAAGAATATTTAGATCTAAAGTGTTTTACTTTGACTTGTGAACCGTGGCACAAGAGAGATGCACGTAAGGATTTGGCGGCCCTGTTTATTTAAAGAATGACTGAATGTACGTCAAAATGATACTAAAAATTTACAATACAACTTTTTTAAAATCTAAAATTTAAAAATGTAGCAAGTTGTTTATGCTTGAAAATAAATGTGCTTTAGCAAATTCAATAAACTGATTTGCCTTTAATAAAATTTATGTTTGAAAATCAAATTAATATTTTCTATTTAATTTATTGTGATAATTAAAATATTTTAGAAAATTAAATTATAATTCAAAATTAATAAGAAAATTAAATTTTATCCTTTCGTCATATAGTTTGCTAAAATAACTAAAGTGCTAAATAACATACCTTCAATTAAGCTTAAGAGGAAGATAATTTTTCTAAAATTTTCGAGAAATTGGAGAACGAGATGGCTTAAACAATTGGTTTAGATGCACGAGAAAAATGATGCAAACAGAGGAGGAAAATGGATGATGTACTTCGACGAGTAAAAACTAATTCATACTATTGTTTTGTGAAATGTTGCAGGTATTGACGCGTTTTTGCTCATTTTACAACGTAACATAATAATGGCCTTAAAATGCAAGAAATTTTCATTCCTTGTTTAATTATCAAAATGAATAAAGAAATTAGCATAATAAATAACAAGCGTTTTGAAAACATTAAAAGTATTAAATTTGAACAAATAACTAAAATCTTTCATAAAAATACACAACAGTTAAAACAATTCAACTTTCTAAAAATCAAAAAATTGAATAATTATTTAATGGATGCTAGCTAATAAAGCATAGCAATTTATACCAAAACAACCAAACTTAATAGTCGACTTTTAATTGCATACGCCGATAGTGACTTAAAATTATAATATTTAATAAAAAATTAAGAACTAAAAAATAGTAATATAATAAAAATGTATATGTTAAAGAACCAAATACTAGCGATGTCAATAAATTTAAAAGAAATCAGTTCAAATTGAAAGTGTAAAACAGCGAAGGATTTTGATTTTAATGATTAACAAAAGTCAAAAAATAAAATGATAATTAAAACAAAAAATAGAATAAAATATGCGGTTGGTTGGTCAAATAAATGAATAATTCGTATTTAAAATAAATTGCTTAATATTTAATTTCATTGCATTAAGCATTGTTATGCAACAAAGAAACGAATTAACATCTACTTAATACCCTCAACAATTCAAGAGTTCGACTTGACTTCCTCAGGGCACCAGTCGCACATTCTGAGGAAAGAGTTTAACCCTAACTTAAAAATATAATAATAAAAAGAATTAGAAGAAATAAAATATAAAAAAATACTAACTACTATGTAAGAATTCTTTACGATAATTAGAGAATTTACAATATTATCCATAAATTATAACTGAATCTTTAAGAAATCTTGTGGAAAAAGACAACAAAAAAGAATTATGCTAACTCATTTTTAGTTATATGAACAATGAATTACACGGAAATCGCATCACTAAAACGCGTATATTCTTAAAAAATAGGAGGCTTGTTTCAACATAAATATTTCTTTATGTAAACTCTATTTAAATAATTATAAACAAATGAACAAATATATTTGTATTAATCCATGAAATTTTAATGGATATATTCTTTTGTAAATTAAATTTGAATTTATTCAACGCATAAGCACACAAATAATTAAAATAATGTCATTTCACATCATTGCTAATAAAGGTTTGGGACAATGTTTTGGGGAATTTTTATCTATAATTATTTGCAGAAAYCGTAGTGGCGTGGCAGTAACAGGCATCTGTGATTATTAATAGATGCAATTATCCTTCTAGACCCAACAAGATGTGGTTCAGAAAATAGCCTTTGAAAATTTTATTTAGTCCTTTTGTATTTATTATTATTTTTTAAATTTAGCCAACTTCGTAGATTTATGGCCTCAGGTCCCGAGATGTCTTTTTAAATTTAAGCCTTAAACAAAAAAACATTTTTCATTTTTTGTCTGAATTAATTTAATAGATAAATGGTGATATTATGCATAAATTAAAATAAATGTTGTAAAGAATTTAATTTCTTTATTTAAATGTTTGCTGACTATAAATGTACTATAGCTGAATAACAAATTTAGAAACTTCTTTTGATCCAATAAGAAACAACAAAAAAGTTTAAAATCGTAAAGATATTACACTCTCCATTTGCAATCCTGCTCATCCAAAAAATTTGAAAACGAATTTTGCTTCCCTCTCATCCAACACATGAAGCATGCCAATAAAAAATATGGTCATAAAGTTTGATAAGAATGTAACGCCGCAATTAGTGAAACGTAATGTAATTTACAATTTAAAATTTTTTAAAGTTAAGCAATGTATAAAAAAAATTAAATAACAAAATATAAGGAAAGTATACCTAAATATGATATTTTATTCTTCAATCCAACAAAATAGAACATAAATTCTGAAATGAAAAAAGGAATTCCTGCTTACAAAATCATTTTTAAAATTAAGAAACCTCAACAACAAAATGAATTTTGTCTTTTGATGTAAAATACTTAAGATTCAAGTCTCGTGTTTTGCACTAAATTGTAAAAAATAATTTAAAATTGTCTGAGCTAAATAGTCAAAACTCAAATAATTATACTGATACAGCTGCGACCCACATTGAAGCTCAAAACGTGTACCAGACATGTGTTACATTTAAAGAAGTTCTTATTTTTTTATAAAGATTGAAATTTTTTAAACTATGAAGTGCCCGAAAACATAAAGATTTAACACTACGCTCACATATAAATTGTTTATAGTTTATATATATTTAATTATTTTCTGAATATTTTTTAATTATCATTTCATTTTTTCTAATTAATGTAAAATTAACCAAAATTCATTAACAGTTAAATAAAAATTTTTTTAATAATTAAATCTATACATATCTCTTATCTGGCTTGTGAAATCGAGGTTGTGCCATTGCACTTGTCTTGATAGCGTTTAATTATTTATTTAAAATTTTATATCTTTTTTTGTTAGTTTACATTAATTTTTATGTTTCTTCTAAAGTTTTAAATTTAAAAACATGTTAAGTTGATTACTAAAAGCCTTTTTTACTTATTAATTAATATGTTGAAATTATCTAAAAAATAATAATTGTGTGTTATATATTGCTTTAATTTCCATTTTATAAATTTCTAAATTAAAAAAATAAATTTTTATTTTTAATTTAATTTTTTGCGCTTTTATGTTTTAGAATAATTTTTATCTTGCTTTTTTACTGTATCAAAAACAGTTTAGCCTTTTTCAAAACAATTTAAATTTTATCGCTTTTCATCTGTATTTTTAATTATGGTTTTTGGTCTTTAAATTTTGATTATTTGAAATTTTTTTGTTTTAATATTTATTTGATTCTTTGTGCACTTTTGGGTTTAGTATAATATTTATCAATGTGGAGCACTATCTCAGAGGAGATGAAGCCCTGCAGACAAAAATGCTTGAATCATTAACCTTCCCCGTGTATTTCGATATCAGCAATTTTGCCTGATATTTGATGGCCTCTCGAATTACACTGTTGTTGCGCATTTTATTGCTCTAATCTTTATATTCTTTATACTTGAGGATTTGCGGATAGCATTCATTAGAATAATATACAACGATTTGTATATACTTTCAAATACGGGAATACAAAATTGTTTAAGTTACTATTTTTAAATTGAAAAAATAAAAAAAGCTTTCAGATTTTTAAAAATATTTTTGGCAGTATGTACAAATTTTTGGAATTTATTTYCTCAGAAAGGGTGAATGTTTGTTTATCAATGCAAATATCAGCTTAAAGTTTAAAATAAATTCAGGAAAATTCATCGGTTTTACTCTTGAGAGTTTTCTGCATTAAAAAAATTGATGACAATGAGTTTTAGTTTACCTAATTAACTACCTTTGCACAATTTGAAATTTAAAAAACATTTCATATTAATTATTTAAGTTCTAAGTTACTGTTATTTTGTTATTCAACGTATTCTTCGTTCCCTGCGTAAATTCAAAACGAACGGAATCCTAATTTTTCGATTAAGCTGTCCAAAAATTTACTTGATTGAATGATTAATCTTACTTTTTGCTTAGGTTTTTGGTAATATTTTTTGCTTGATAAAATTGCTTTAGAACATGGGTTAGATGGTAAAGAATCTTAATTAAATTAATATCTTTCTAACACATTTACTTTTAGGTGTTCCTATTTTTCAGCTTAAGACATTTTTAATTTTACTGCATTTATTTTTTGGTTTCTTATTAAATAATATTAATATTTATTTTAATGAAGTTATCTCGAGAATATCATTTTATATATTAAATTGTTTTGTTAAAAAAATAACATTGAGCAAAAGACGTACATATGAATTTTATATAATTGATTCGGGCGCAGCGTCCTTATGTGAGAAATTTTCTTCAACTTGTGGGATGGCTTGTAAGAACATCTTCAGCGGATGGACACAATTGGCAAAAAATAATAAAACAAAAAAATAAATTATTTAACTTCAATTAAAAAATGTGTTTAAACGGTTAAAATATTTGCACAGCTTCAACGGCAGATAAAAATTACTATTTTGTTTCCAGACGGCATTGATAATGAAGTGTATACAGATTTTTTTCATAGGCCGTGTATTTTGAGCTGAGCATACAAAGATAAAAATAAAACACAAAAAATTTATTATTATTTTATTAAATAAAAAAAAATAAGTCTTATGAAAATATTAGAATTGAATTGCCGAATTCGATCACACGGTACTAATTAAATATTTTTTTAATTATAAATTTTGTTTTTATGTCAATAATTTGGTTAGTTAATTTAGGTAATTTATAAATTTATATGATTTATTTATTTAATAAAATTGGTTAATTATTTTTTTAAACAATTATCCTTTGAATTTT
>MEIZ01000478.1:15013-25034 GCA_001723225.1 Globodera ellingtonae
TAAAAATATTTTTCAAAAATTTTGACCCGTGGTGCGCAATCCTCCGTGTTAGTGCGCAATTTTTAGTGCGAAATTCTCCTCTTTTTTTGCTGGTGTGCAATTCTCCATGGTGCGCAATCCTCCGTGCGCAATTCTCCGAAAACTGCCGGTGCGCAATTCTCCTAACGCCGGACACAATTGGCAAAAAATAATAAAAACAAAAAAATAAATTATTTAACTTCAATTAAAAAATGTGTTTAAAAGGTTAAAATATTTGCACAGCTTCAACGGCAGATAAAAATTACTATTTTGTTTCCAGACGGCATTGATAATTAAGTGTATACAGATTTTTTTCATAGGCCGTGTATTTTGGGCTGAGCATACAAAGATAAAAATAAAACACAAAAAATTTATTATTATTTTATTAAATAAAAAAAATAAGTCTTATTGAAAATATTAGAATTGAATTGCCGAATTCGATGACACGGTACTAATTAAATATTTTTTAATTATAAATTTTGTTTTTATGTCAATAATTTGGTTAGTTAATTTAGGTAATTTATAAATTTATATGATTTATTTATTTAATAAAATTGGTTAATTATTTTTTTAAACAATTATCCTTTGAATTTTTTTCATGGCTTAACCAAATTTTACGTTTTTTATTATTATTTTACTCAGTTTATTTTAGTCATTGACTGAATTTTTTAATTATTGGTGCTGTTTCTGTTTTATTTTAAATAAAAATTCCATCGCCCTGCTGCGACCGCGGCCTACTGATAACGATCATTCACCAGGAACTTGCTTTCGTATTGGCGGAAATGTAATTTAGTTACGATAATGTTATTCTTTTGTCAAAGTTAGTTTAAAAAAAGAATTTATAAATGCATATCGCTTTTGTACAATTTTAAATAAATAACTCCCTTCTTATGCGCATCATTTCATTTTCATCTTGTATAAATGGGAATAATTATGCCGCGCATTAAATAATAAAGCAAATTTATGAAAAAATGTTAATTTTTTAAGGTCTGATTAACATTTAAAAGGGCTAAATTTGTTTATCATTTTATTTACTTTTAATTAATTTTTATTCAAAACGTTATATCTTGGGCGTGGGGAAATTTTAATTGAAATTTATTTGTAACTATATATATTTTTGGATTTTGGCTAAATTAAGCTATTTTGTTTATATTTTTTTTCTAAACAGGGTAAGTCTTTCCAATGCTTCTTATGCCAACATATTATTTTTTCATTCATATTTTAAATAAACATAATTATATAAGGATATCAATAAAATATTTTCTTTGTAAAAGTTATTAGTATGTTTCCGAGGACGATTCATTAGCCGTTTTCCAGGAAATTAAGGAAGCGATTGTTTCCGGAGGGAGATGATGGGGAAATTTCATAGGTCTTGCCGCATCGGGTTTTTAGAGGCATTTTATTTTTTACCGAGCAAATGATGACATCACACTTTGCAATTTTAATTTTGTTTTTTGGGCTTTAACATCGCTTTTTTTATTTATAACTTTAGTGTTGGAATTAAATTAATTAAAACGTTGTTTACTTTTCGAACGCGTTTCTCTGGTGCATAAAGCTATGTGTTTGTCAGAGCATCGAGGTTTGAGAGTTTTCCGTACTCATTTTTTCTTATCGCTTTAATTTTATTTCTTCCAATTAACTTTTGGAAGATTTTGTCATACACGTTGTTTTTGAATTTAATTGCTATTTTAGGAGAAAAAGCGGGCATTCTTTCTCATTCTTTTAATCACATTTTTTGGTGTTATTAATCGGAAAAAATTATTTATTAGAATTTTTAAATAATTTTATTTATTATGAACTTTATTATGTTTCAGAACAAATTCAAGTTTATATCCATCGATAATATATGCTTTGTAATTAATCTTGCATTA
Source organism: Globodera ellingtonae (assembly GCA_001723225.1). Lineage (NCBI taxonomy): Eukaryota > Metazoa > Nematoda > Chromadorea > Rhabditida > Heteroderidae > Globodera > Globodera ellingtonae. The sequence continues at coordinate 16,903 of MEIZ01000478.1, forward strand.
AAAGGTCTCGTGATAAATTGCATTCTTCAATTCTGTCCACTTTAATAAGTTATGTTTAAAATTAAGCCATTTATGAACTAATTTATTTTTTTTATCCTCTTTGTGGTAAATGGTATTTTTTTTTAAATTTAACTTTTGTTTGTTTTAATTGATAAGATTTAGCTCAATAAAATTTTTTATTTCTTAAAATACCAATAAATAAAGCAGTTGTAGAATTCTCTCATACTTGCACGTTGAATGGGCCGTTAAACACAACAATCAATTTTCAGGCGACGGTAGAGCAATATTTTCTGAAAATATGTTAGCTATTTTATTTATTTATACTTTACAAATTAATAATTTTATTTTTGACAAAATATTATTAATTTTTAACGTTTTATTTTTTTCACTAATTCTTTTAATTTTTTAAAATTATTTTAGCCTTTTATTACAATAATAAATGCGATACCGTATTAAATTATCAAGAAAATTGAATTTTTAACGTAGCCTACGCAATGCCTTGAATGTACTGTAGTTCAGATTGTGGCACGCAGATTTTCAATTAAATTTTTCCAATACGATTAAATAATTGTTAATTTTTATTTGCAGAATTACATTTTTGAACTCCGTGTAGTTCCATATAAATTTATATATTTTTTGATAAAAATGTCTTTTGGGTAATTTGTGTAAAATGAAAAATTGTATTTGAAGATTTTTTGGTGCGGATAAAATCACGTTAAATATATGGTTTGTCAAGCACAGCCATCTAGATTAAAATTGGTATTTATGTTTGATTTTATGTTAAATTTGATGATAACAAACGTGTATCAATTTTACATATGGCTAAATATATTTGTAAATCAACTTAAATCTTGAATATGTTCCCTCTCATTGACTACAACCCAATCGTTATATCTCGGCATTCATCGGCTGAGCGTTGTTACTTTTACGATATCGTTTTGAGCATTTTATCCGCCTTATATAGGACTTACATAAGGAGAATAATTTTTACTAGTAATTGTTTGTAATAATTTACCCTTACTTTTAAATGTTGATAAGCTTGAAAATAGAAGAAGCGCTTATTCCATTCGTGAACACAAAAAATAAGTTTTGAATTTATGACTTTTGAACTATCATTTCTTGATTTATGGTTTAAGCAAACTCACCTCCAGCGCATATTTTGACTTATCTTGGTTCAATCGTCACGTATTTTATTTACTAAGCTTAATATTCGTTTTCATTTTATAATATGTCGAATCTTTTGAACCAATTTGTCTAAAATTTACGAATTTGTTGTGCTTGATTCTTGGTTACTTTATTATTGGAGATCGCTTATGTTAGGAATTATTTATGAAGACACTTAGGTTAATTGTCGACAGCGGGCTAATTAAAGTGCAAAATGATTAGTTCTTCAATTTATTTGCGCTTATTTAAATAATATTTCATTTGCGTGCATTTCCCTTAGCTTTTGCCGATCGTAATGAAGCCGCTGATGTTTGACCTTATTTTTTTGTTAATATTGTGCTCTATGGAGTTTGTATTCCAACTCCGGGTTGGTAAATTTATCTATTTTTGGGTATTAAATGAAAACTTTGTCATCTTATTTTAATTACATTTAATATTTGTCGTTTATTGTTTTTAAAATTTTTATATTTTGCAGACCTTATTATTAATAATTGAACTATGCTTGTGAAACTCAAAAATAATTGTTTAAATTATCATAACCCAGATGCCAAATTATTAAAAAAATCTTTATGTATTCTTTTGCAAGAATTAGCAGCAAACTTTAAGAAATAATGATTTGATCGTCCAATTCTCAGGCATCCGTACATGATGATTAATGATTCCAATAATATTTACTAACTTTCAACATTTTGTTTATTTTTACTTGCATCTCTGCAATTACAATAAAGTTTAAGGCATAAAATAATTTGCAACCGTTCGATTATTTGATTATTTTTCGTTTTTATTTTCGGGAATTAACAGACATGTTTTATTTTACATTATTATTTTTTTAGTATGATAAAAATAATATTTTAATCATGAGATTTTTATATTCGATCTTTTTTAAAAAGCTCTAAATTTATGTTAGAATTCCTATGGTTTTCATGATTCATTAATTTGTACCAAAACTTTTCGGAGTCATCCTCATAATTCATGGAGCCGGCATATCTCTTCCTAGACGTACTCCTGACCACTTGGCTCACTTTTTTTAAATAGAGTTGGCCTGAGTTTTATTTTCATTACTTAATTTTGTTTTAGGGCTTGTCAGAATCCTTCAACCATCCTGCCCCTTGATGTTCGTTTTATCATATGAAATGTTTTAATCTTTACATTATAATGAAATATTCTAGAAATTTGGCAAAATGTGTAACAGAAGTCCTAGATGTAAATTTAATATTAAAAAGGGATTATCATGCAAATTAAAACTCACTTGGACATTTAAAAATTTGTTATATGAAAACGTTAATCATATTTTTCCTAAAATATAATGGTGCCTACAAATATTAAGTGTAAATTTAAATTTGGATATTCTATATTTATTAAATCTATTGTGAAAAAATTATAAATTATCTATGTTATGAAATGGGAGTAAAAATAAATTTTGATAAAAAATTACTAATAAAAAAATTACGAAACATTTAACTATGAAATATTAATTTTTAAAAAATAAATATAACTTTAATTATGCTTTTTATTAATTTTTGCAGCAGAATTCATTAAATGCGGTGCAAATATATGATTTAATTGTCAAATTTAATTGAGTCGATCCTTTAAATTATTCAATTGTCAAAGTCGGTTCGTCATTGAATACGTGCGTGCAGTTCACCAGCCATTCGCAAAATTCTTTCTATTTCATCACACTAGTTAACCAATTTGTTATAGTTTTAAAAACTAGATATTTTCCTTTATAATTATTTTATATACAATTAGATTATTGTAGGCCAATAATAATTTCTTTAATTTTAATGATTTTTCATTTACATATTGGGTAAATTGTACAAACATTATTAATGTCTGTGCATTAGAATTCTGTTTCTTACTCTTATTTGTCATCGTATGTTTAACTATTTTTATATATTTTTACATATTTTTTATTTAAAATTTTATTATGTATTGTATAACCTCTTGGAACTCTTTAAATGCCGTTTCGAGAACTTTTGATTCTCATCACTGCAAAGCTGCAGGTAGATAAATTAGTTAGAATATTTGAATTAGCAGACGGTATTACAAACTTTTTTAAATTTTTAATCACATATAGATTTGTTGTTTTGACATTAATATTATCTAAAAAATATTATTTGTTTAAGTAATTATTTTATAATACTAACCGCCAATTTTTGAATGAGAATAAATTTAATTTTTTTGTTATTTAGACTGTTTCTATTTATGGACTGTTTTGTTAGAATTCGGCGTATGCACAAAAAGGAAGAAGTTATAAGTAGGTTTAATAATACATATTTAGTTAAATTGATGATGATGCTGCTTTTTACTTAAAATAATTATTGACGTCTCTATCGTTTTTTCAAAAATTTTATTTATTTTTTTAATTTCGTCCTATATTAAACCAAATGTTATAATGTTTAATGAATCATAAAATTTAACAATATCCACAAATAAACTATAATGATTTTACTTAAAAAATCATAAAGTTTTTTATACATATATTTTGCATTTTCAATTCAGTGCCGAATTTCTTCGCAACGATGCAGCCGTACCAAGCGTGTCTTCGTGCCCAGAGCTGCTGAGAATACCGACGTTTAAAAAACGTTTTAATACTATTATTAGTTTTGTTTTTTTGGGCTTGGTGTTTGTTAATAAATTTTTAAAATTACAATTATTTCCATGCAAATCATAAACATTAAGCCCCGTTGCCAAAACCAACTTTTTCCGTTGGAAACTTTGCAAGCATTATTATTCATTATGTAGTTAATTTAAAAGATGGTAAATTTTTGTATTGGCACAATAAATACGGATCATTATTTTGAACCCAAACAAATGATAGTATGTTTAAACTTCGCACTTATTACTGTTGAACTAGTAAAATAAGTAAATATTTCTACATAATTTATATTCATTTTAAGCTTTATTATAACATTACAACAAAATGACACATTTAACCGGGGACCATGGTTGGCTCGAGATAAAAAATTTTTTAAGAAAAACATTAAAATTAATCGAAATCAAAATGTTTTTGTCCTTTAATTAAAATTAATTTTAATTTAACCAAATTACGCAGCTTGGGAAAAGTTTCCGCTCAAGTTAGTAGACTCAATGCCTCGCCGTATTGGATCAGTGATCAATACATTTGACCACCAAAAAATGAGGCCAGTCTTGAAGTAGTGCAACGATGTGAAAAACACTATTTTACCAATAACAAATGTAATCAATAAATAGCTTGGGGATTGTGTCACCGCGATATATTATCTGGGCATGATCGAACAAGAAAACAAGCCCATGTTACCACCTTCACAACCTAGTACGCGATATATATATAAACTGATTTAAACTATTATATTGTTTAAAATATTCCAATTAGCAATATTTTTGTACCCAGAATTCTTTTTATAGCTATTTTACAATAAAATAATGTTAAATCAGTTATTGACCATTGCTGTTATTCAGTTGTTTTCTTATTAAAAAAATTATTTTTAATATATGCATATATAAAATTAATTAGTTGGATCAATCATACAGTGGATTGATCGCGCTCATGAAACACACGCTAATTAATTAATCTGTTGATCAATAAAAAATAAATTCCACTTAACCTACCTAGTTAACAGGAATCGAAAAAACTGGCACAAACTTAAAACAATTATTAATTTCTATTAATATAAAATCATATAAAGAAAACATCAGCTGGCACAGCCCAGAAAGAACGTCATCGAAAAGCATGTAAATGGGAATATTAATCTTTTATTAAAAATAAAATTTTTTTATTAATACGTTTAATTTACAATAAAACAACCTTAGTAAATACATTTTTCTGTGTAAAAAATATCAAAGATATACTTAAATCAAACTATAAATAATATTAATTTCCTTTTTAATCATTTGATATATTAACTCACTTGCCAACAATTTTATTATTAATGCGTAATTAACATACACGATTAGCACAGCATTTAAACTTAATCAATTTCAGAACACAGAAAAGTATTCATCTATTTAAAAATTTGAATTTGTAAAGCGTTGTTTTATATTAACAATTTAATAAAATTTACAAAAATTTAAATTATTTACCAACCAATTTTAATAGATGAAAATAATTTGTATAAATTATGTTAAGATACAAATTGTAAAGTAGTATCAACAGGATAAAATATTTTTAATAAATAAAAAATGTTATATTAAATGTTGTAAAGAATTTAATTTCTTTATTTAAATGTATGCTGACTATAAATGTACTATCGCTGAATATGTATAAAAACTTATATTAAGATTTGTTTCGTAATTATCATCGCTAGCGATAAACATTCTGTCGCCTGACCCATATCTTCGCGGCGATTTAAGTGAATCTATTTTTTTAGTAGCTGCCTTAAGTGAAGAAAAAAAATGCTAATAACTATACATATTTATGAATCGCCAAAATATTGGGTTTGATTTGAATTATTTTTATTTAAATTAAAGAAATTAAAATATTAATTTTATAAATTTATGCTTTAAATAAAACAAATTTAGAAACTTCTTTTGATCCAATAAGAAACAACAAAAAAGTTTAAAATCGTAAAGATATTACACTCTCCATTTGCAATCCTGCTCATCCAAAAAATTTGAAAACGAATTTTGCTTCCCTCTCATCCAACACATGAAGCATGCCAATAAATAATATGGTCATAAAGTTTGATAAGAGATGTAACACCGCAATTAGTGAAACGTAATGTAATTTTTTTTTGAAGCAAACACAAATGTATAAAAAAATTAAATACAAAATATATTGGAAAATATAAATATGATATCTTATTCTTCAAACAACAAAATAGAACAATGAAAAAGGATTTCCTGCTTACGTAATTTAAAATTTGTGAAAAAAAATTATATTTAAAATAAATTATACAAATTATTAAAAATGGTAGTATCCGTGAGCAAAACGAACTATTAGGCACCAAGTAATCTCTATAATTGCAAATTTATTTATCAAAATCATTCTAAAATTAAGAAACTTCAACAACAAAATGAATTTTTTCTTTTGATGTAAAATACTGTAGATTCATAAATAATTAAAATGTTAAAGTGCTCGTTTTTGCACTAAATTGTAAAAAATAAATTTAAAATTGTCTGAGCTAAATAGTTAAAARTCAAATAATTATATTGACACAGCTGCGACCCACATTAATAAGAAGCTCAAACGTGTACCGGATATGTGTTACACATGACTCTACTCGCCCGGACACCGACGACAGGTGTCAAAACAATTTTAGCAGACAAAACAACAATAGTTTAAAATTTATTAAAAATAAAATTGATGTATTTAGAGAAATAACAAGACTTTAGCATCACATCTTAAATTTCATTAATGCAAAATTTGTAATACAATACAAAGTTTGTGAAGGATTTAAAAAACTGACGCCAGAAGCCATGGAATTAATAACAAAAGATAAATTATTTTAAACATAAAAAAACTCCTTTAAAGAATTCACCATTTATGATTTTGCCATGATGATAAGTTTAAAAAATCGACAAGAATCAAATCCAAGCAATGGTATAAAATTTTAAAAATCGATTAAAAATTACCGCAATTGCTACACAGAAAATACTTCGAAATATTATTCCAAATATTTATGCATTCAAGCAGCGTCTCTGAATTTATAAAACTCCGTTACCATTAAARTATTTGAACCATTATTATTAAGTCTTTTAAATTATTTATTGAGAAAAAAAATTTGAATGCGCACAAATCATCACAAACAAATCGAAACGAAGGAATCAATAACTGTTTGTCTAACAGATGAATTAATATATCCGAAAATACGCATGAGTTTTGATTAATGTAAATTAAGACGTAATCAAGATAAATCATATTAATATACAATAATATCAATAATTGAATAAACTTATAAAAGATAACTGCAAATTTGGGCAAACTACAAAAGTGTAATCGTCTGCAAAAACGGATGATGTACCCTACGCGAACCAAGCAAGGCCTTGCGGAACATGAACTAAAAGTAAAAATTTCGTAACTTTTAATGAATTTCAAAGCAAATAGTTTTTATAAAATTAAAATATTTAAAATAACACGCAAAACATCACCTGGCTAATGCGTAAATGATAAAATTTGTTTAGAAATTAAAGCAATAAAGAAAAAATGAGATGGAATAAAATGTGTAATATTTCTGATAAATTGATTAATAAAAATAATTTTAAAATATTAACCGTGTATAATGTTGAGGGAGCAAACCTTAAAAATAATAGCCACATTGGCAATTACAATAATTGTGACTGGTATAATGAATGTGAAGAACAGTCTAATAAAGTGGTTTTGGATGATTTTAAAGGTCAAATATTTAATATTTATTAGAACAGACTCTTTCATTTTGCCTATTCTTTACTAAATATCTCTTACATTCTTGAGGCAATATTACGGTAAAAATATTAAAATTTAAATAAGGCAAACTTCTGCTTATTTACGTCGCCTACCTATATTAAATGATGTACAAAAGATTCTTTTATTCCAGCAACTTCAATGGACGACAGAAAAGTTTATACGGTCTCTCGGTCGTAGAGCACCCCTAACAAAAAGCGTAAAAAATAAATACCAAATATATAAAAAAATAATATTTAAATATTGAAAAAAATAATAATATGGGTTTTTTGTTTATGATCCACTAAAGCAATTTATGATTAAAAGACGGATGTGATTTTACGCAAAATTATTATTCAATATAAATGAAGCGCCAGAACAAAAATGTGAACCAAATGCATAAACATTTTTGCAACTAATAGAAAGTTAAAAGCAATGCTGGAACTGGGTGTCAGAAGAACACTCCTGAACAATCAGCGGACAAGGTATATTAAAAGAATAATACAATTATTCTACAAATAAATCTAGTTCTAAAGCAAAGAATGTTATTTATTGTTTTTATTAAATGACTATTAGCAACAAACAAAACTGCGCAAATAAACGACGTTGTCAGGCAAATGAACGCAGC
>MEIZ01000479.1:11355-21444 GCA_001723225.1 Globodera ellingtonae
GGTTACATCCTGGTATGGAACATCAACCCCTTAACGAACGTTCTTTAACATTCGGTTACATCCTGGTATGAAACATCAACCCCCTAAAGAACGTACTAAAAAATGCAAATATTACTGGTTGACTGTCTTCGACTCCATTTTGCCGAGAGTGCCATGCCATTCCCGAAATAAGGCGGGGATTACGGTCAGCGTACGGAAGAAGAGATTACACACGAAATGTTCACGATCGAATGGGCGATCCAACTGTTCAAAGTGGAATTGTCCAGCAAAAAAGTCGTCAATTCGAGAGACGACGGAAAATTCTTTAAGGAACAAATGGAAATTGTGCATTGGGGAGATCCGTGAAAGAAACCTTCCGCCTTTAGAGGATCGGAAAGCGAATTGAACAAATGGGCCAACAAAGCCGAAAGGGTTTTGGTATTAATGGCCTCGCAAAACCGGACACGCGAAAGGACGTCCAAATTGTCGAGAAAACGCATCAGAACATCCCAACAAAGCAACGGAGGGTCGACCTCCGACTCTGAACAAATTGGCAATTTGAATTCCCCGACATGGACGGACTCAACTGTTTGCAATCGAGTACTCAGTGAACTCGAAACAGAGAACTTCCTTCAAAAACCGAGGCAATTGCAACTCCATTCGCGAATCCTCCATCATTCGTCCAATGTCCGTCTCCCGGTCTGTGGACTCTTCAAAGTCCTTCACTTCCGCTTCATTCGCACTTTTCTCATCCATTGTATCGGAAACGGCGTTCTCCGAAGAAAACATTTCGAACAAAAATCTTAAAATCATCGAATTCCCTTTTTTTTATAATTAATTCGTTTGAGAATTTTCGGTTTGTTAAATTCAAAAAAAAAATTGGCACCCTTTTAAAATTGTGGCAGCAGCAAATTGAATTTCGGGCTTCGAATTGAAGAACAGAACGGATGTTAGGGCCAATTTTGAGCGTTTTTCATTCGAATATCTAAAAATGTTAAGGAAAATAATAAGCAAAAATTGCAAAAACCCCTCAAAAATTTGGTTAATTGAAGAGTGATCGTAGCAAAACTGATCAAGCGCCCGTTGAACAAATGCTGGCGGAAGTTCGGCTTTGATCAGTCTGTCAATTTCGACCGAATGGATGGCATTACAAAGCGATTTAACGAAAAATTGAGGCGGCATTTTGGTCTTTTTGTTCATGAAAAAAAGTTGCAGAAACCAATGGAGGACGAAATTGGCCACGGATGGTCCAAAGAATTCTGCCCATTCCTGTGAAGCGGAAGCTAAAAATATTTGCGGAATTTCAAATTTACTCTTCCGATGTCGAAATAATCGCTGTTAGATCGGTTCATTCGGACTCCATTCTCGTAACGATAAGCCAAAACGAGTGCAAAATGGCCCATGAGCCAATGCATTTCACTCGCGTCTTCTTTTTCGTCAAAAAGATTTTCGCTACAATTCTAAAAAAAAGTTGGGAAAATTCGCAAAAGTTTAAATGCCTGGAAAGCAGTGATCAAAGCGCAATTGACAAAGTCTCTGATCGGCCCACCAATTTCGGCAAGGAAAGGCACTATTTGGCCACAGAATTTCAAAAGAACACATCCGAGCGAACTTTTGAGAAAATCGTCTCTAAAAGAAGAAAGGGGGGGGGGGGGTAAAAGACAATAAAAAAGAAGCACCTTCGAGTCATAAAAAGCCAATCTTCGATTCCGTTCCGATGTTCCTCAATAAACGCTGCCAAAGCAACAAAATTCTCCGCACGATTTTCTTCCGTTAAATTTGCGCAACGGCACTCAAATTCGGCCAACCACCGCAAAACGACGAACGTTTCGGCCTCCGCGACCAATTCAATCGGAAGCAAACCAACCACCGAATCCAAATCGAAATTTGCTTTTGGACGCATTCGAATTGCAATTTCGAATATTTTTTGGTTGGGCGACCAATCATTTTGAATTCCTTTCGATGAGACATTTTCAATTGCAAATTTGAGGATGGAATAAAAAGCGCAGAATGGGAAATCATTTGCTGACGCCGCGGAAAAGAACTCGGCAATTGCATCAGCGGAAGGTATCGGATGTTTCTGTTTTGTAAGAATAATCATTAAAATTAAAAAGTAATTACTTCAATTAATTAATTTTATTCAAATTACCGGTAATTGATTGCTATTATATTATTCGCTTACCCCGGCGAGAAAGTCCAATTCCTTCGAAAAATGTAAAAGTTTTTGGAATTCATTTGCTTTGGACGTGTGCAATTGATAGAAATTAATAAAAGTTAAGACAATGAAAACGTAGCAAAACTCTGTGCCGACCGTTCCGTCAGTTTCTGACGGATTTTGAACGAATTGGCAATAGAAAAGCGCAAATTTCGCAAATTCCACAAGACAATCAAAGGAATTTTGGGATGAATTGGCGTTGAATTGAATTGGTGCATTGTAATGAAGCAAAGAAAAGGCCGTGAAAAGTTCTTCTCGGGAAAGAATTTCGGCAGAAAACTGAAATTATTCGACGATTAAATTCGAAATCGGTAAAAATACCAAAGAATCGAATTTGCGCGTCATTTTTAGGACATCCGAACGAAAAGGCGAAAATGTCATCGAAACGTCGACATTTTTGAAGTAAGCGATGGTTTTGCACGCTTCGGCAGCCTTTTTTATTCTAAGAACAAATACAAAAAAATTGGAGGAAAGTTTCAGCAACTCACTGAGAAATTGTTGAATTATTTGAGGACAGAAACTTTTCCAAAAGGTTACGAATTCTTTGCGGATCGCAGTCCAATTGTCGAAGGACCAAAAAAGCTCGTGGATCAATGAATTCTAAACTTTCCAATAATATTTTGAAAAATCTTTCAGCGAAAAGCTGCTGAAGTGGGGCGGAAATCTGAAAAATTAGGACAAATTTTATGTAAAAATTAAAAAAGACCTTTTCTTTTTTGATGAGAAAATAAAACGTAAAATTCAGTGTTTTAGGGACTTGGCCGATCAGTTCGGCCTCGGCGGATACAATTTGTATTAATTGTTCCCTTTCAGAATCCGAACAATTTTCGCAAATATAGGCCAAAATCAATTCCAGAGTCCGCTCCACTCGGTCAAATTCCGATTCTAAACATTTGAAGTTGTGGAAAATCGAGCGAATTGCGGAGAAAATCGAATTGTGGTCGAGCAATTCGCCAAAGTCGGACAAAATGAATCCGATCGTATGGAAACACGTCCAAATGTTGTCCAACTAAAGACGGAGTTTTTGACGTTTGACTCGACCATTTACCTGAATAAGCTCCGCAAGTCGATGTCCCTTTTGAATTTTCATCAGAATTTGGCATAGAATCCCGATCAGCCGAATAATTTGTGCGTCAAAGCCAAATGAATCAGCATCAATTCGAATGCGTGATGCTATAACATCCAAAAGACGATCAAATTCTAAAGGATTTGTTTCTGATGGGAGAAAAGCGTCGGCCGATTTGATGAGAAGGGAATTGGAAAGGGCCGAAGAGTTCGGAGCTGTCAAAAGCTTCCGAGTAAACTGTTCCTTTTCAGGCACCACGTCAATGAGTTTAACGAGGAGGTCGTTGCTTTTTGGGAGCTGAAATAAAACTGAATAAAGTGGAAATATGTAAATAGCCGGATTGGTTAGATTAAAATAAACTTTATTGCTTCAAGAAAGGCTTTCCTGAAACTTATGAAACTTAAGACTGAGCGAACACAAAAATAAATAAATAGCCAAAACAACACCAAAGACAGGAGTTGGTCCTCCAATTCAGAACACGATTTGCGGCAAAAAGCGTGGATCGTCGAATCACTCATTTTTGTGGCTAATTTGTCTTGAATCCATCCAATAAATTCAGCAAGGTTTCCATAATCTGCCAGCGAAAAACGACCATTCACAGTAAAGTCCACAAATTTTTTCAACTAAACAAATTTAGTAAAAGAATTTTATTTCAGGCAAAGTGACCGGGGCATACCCACGAACATTTCTATTTTAAATGTTTTCACAATTTTGATATGTTTCAAATCAATTTTCCATTTTTGTCGTGAATATGCGCCAAAGCACAAAAGGAAGGCTAAAGAGAAACCATCTGGAAATATCCCCCAACAAATTCCAACGCGTCCTCCTCAATTGCGTCTTCGTTGCTAATCTTTATAAAACAATATTTGCATATTTCGACGAATGATTTATTCCAAGAGGACAGTGAAATGCTTTGGACGGATCTGCCAATAAAAATGGAAAAATTGCAAGTAATTCATTCGCTTTGAAGGAACAAACCCATCGAAAAAAGAATCGAGCAACGAAAGCCCAAATTTAAATTGTTTTTTGCGATCGGACAGTCCAATTCTGACATAAATTATAGAGAATGCCGGCAGCAGCGAACTCGCCAATAATTCCCAATGGCTGAACAAAGAAAACAAAATAAAAATTAACGTTGTACAACAAACCCTTCCTTTTTTCGGATCAGAGACAGCAGTTTGGGCACGACCGTTTTGTCCAGAGAGCACTGCTCGAAGAATGCGTCTTCCTGTGCCAACCTCAGAAAACATTCGAATGCTTGCTGGAATAACGAAGAGTCCGACAAATTCAAATTGCTCAGCAAAACCGACACGAATTTGCTACTGATCAACCGATCGGGGTCACTCTGCGTGATTTTTTTTGCAAGTCGAAAAAGGGACACTTTAACCTAAAGAGTACTCTCAGAAATGATATACAATTTATCATTTTACGTTATTTCCCAAAGCCATCAACGGGTTCAGTGATTCGGAATGAGTGAAAGTGTCGCTGAGAGCTGACACAAGCGACGCCAAATCCGACGAATGTCCGAAGAGTTTGTCGATGCAATTGAGAGACTGAGCGACCAAACGGCTTCTTCTCTGTTCGTTGCTTTCCTCGTCGGTGAATCTGTACAGCTTGAAGTTATTGCCCCAACTTACAAATTGTTGGCAAAAAAACACACTGTTGTGGGAAGACAAGCCGATGTTTTCGGTTAACGATGCTCAGAGAAAGCGAAAGTGCGTCGTCCGCAAAATTGTTGAATAGCAAATTTCTTTTTTCGGAAGAGAAACATTCGGTGAGCAACGAATTAGCCGATTTTACGACTTGATTTGAATGGTCGGCTGTTGAGAGAAGCAGAAAAGGTAGCGTCTATTTGAGCAAGAATTAAAAGCAGGCAAACGGCCTGAGATTTGAGTTTTTGTGCAATTATTTAAATTGCCTAATTAATGTTGTAACATATAATACCCGTTTAAGACAATGTTGTGAACACATAAACCTGTTTAAGACAATGTTGTGAACATATAAACCTGTTTAAGACAATGGTTGGACGCCTCTTTCTTCAGCTTTGAGACGCACACCGCTAACAGTTTGTTGCTACCCGATCGAATTCCGCTGTTCACGTCGGTGACAAGCCGTTGGTAGATTGGGGCGAAATATTCAAAACCCAATTTCAGTTGGTCGGAGGACGCCTTCTTCGACAATTCAGTAAATTCTATCACCGCCTTAATTTGGGGTCACTCGGACCAAAGGACGGACGGTACAATTTACCTTTTCCCGGGTAAGAGCATCGCGTTTTGTCAGTTTTTTGAGCACAATGCGAAATTCGGGCGCCAAGTTGACATTTTCTGCCGCCATCCCTTCGTCAAAATTCAGCAATCCCAAACCGGAGCTTTCGAGTCCAATGAATGGAATCCCAACTCCGTTGGCCTGCATGAGATGAGCCGCCTTCGAACTGCTCGCAGTCTAAGGAACGCTCATTTAGACTCAACAAAAGCAACCGAGAGACTACCACAACCTGCAGATTGTCCTTCCGCCTCTGATGTTTGCCCATATTAGCAAGCAAGCCAATTCCTCCATTAACAGAAAATGATTTGTTTAAAAGAATTTACAAAAAAGACCATTCGAATTTGAAGAACGCTTTTAAAAAATGGACAAAACGAAGTCAATTAAAAAAGGTTTATTCCAAAATGATAAATAAATACATTCCCATTTATCCATAAGTCATTCAATTTCCGGCCTTTCCTGTCGAAAAGCCCTTTCCAAATTCTCATCCACGAGCGAATAAGCGGGCAAATATCTGCAAAAAAACACTTTTACAAATTAGGATCCGGCTCCAGCACAAAATTTTCTCAAAAAAATCCGCAGCAGAACCTGCAAGTGCGATTTTGCGCGAAACCCGAGGTGTCTAGTCAAGAAATCGGCCAATTTTTACAATTTTTCTCCAAAGACACTTTGCCGCGATCGCATAATTTTTCAAATATTTGGTTTTTTTTATTGTAACTGTCTGGTAAATAAATGCTGGTCCTTTCTCCAAATCCCGATCCGGGATTCTTCAAAATTCCGAGCTCTATTGTTACACAAAAGGGTCTCCTATTTCGGGGGAGGGAATTTCCCCGTCCCACTGGATATCTTAGTTTGCGGTTTCCGGAATTCTTCGGATACGAAACCGAACCGTTAACTTTTCGGATATCCAAACCAAACCAAAAAAAGGTCTACGTTTTGGTCCGGTTCAGAACCGCCAACCCTATCGATGACATCAAATTAATAATTAATCAAAAATCTACCGATTTTCTGTTCCCTGCACTTTCAATGCCGGGTTCTTCGCTGTTGTTGAGCATTCACCCAGCGAGGAGTATCCCTCGTCGTAGAGATGGCAATAAGGAATGGAAAGGCCACGAATAGTCTTCCAAATATCGGCGTAAGTCCAATCCAACAGAGGGCAAACCTAAAGAATGATCCAAAACTATCTGCTAAAACCATAAAAACCTCACTCTCAGAAAGGTGGGCCAGCCTTCGTCCGTCCATTCGCATTTACTCTTCATGAACTTTCCCTTTGGATCGGTCGCTCTCGACCCCATCAGAACGGCCACAATATTCGGTCGGACGGTTTTCAACTCGGCCAAACCCTTCTTTAATGAACCGTTCAACTCAAGCACTTCCAAGGAATAACTAAACACATTCAGAGAATATACACTTTTGGAGATGGAGGTACTAACCCTGAAGAAATTTTCCGGACAAATTCGATTAATTCAGGGAATTCGTCCCCTTCAACGAAGAATCCTTCAATTCGTTTTTCCTTTCCGAATTTTTTCACTGCACAAATACGGAAAAGATGCAAAAGAAGAGTGCAGTCTTTGCCGCCATTGAAAGAAATTGCCACTTGACCCAGTGCTCTGAGAAATGTAAAAATTTGGTAAAAAACAGAGAAAAAGTCAAGAATATGTGTACACAGAATCAGATAAATCATATACCAATAAACTCCTCTCAGGCATGTAGCCAGAATTTTTTCGAGGGGGGGGGCAGTTGGGGTAAAAAGTCGTTTTTCAGGGGTGTGTCATCCCTTTTTATTGCATTTTGTCAAACAATTTTTCGAAAATGCTCGATTTAAGGGGTGCTTTTCCGTTTTATTGAATTTTGTTAAAGATTTCAAAAATTAATGATTTTTTTGTTGCGAATTCTGCTTCACTTCTGGGAAGCGGGGGGAGGGGGTCGGCGGTGCCGATAGACGCCGCCGGGAAATGAATTTTGATGGCTATTTGTTAGGGAAATTAGTCCAAAAATTACGGTTGTAAAACAAAGGGGTCCCCCTATTGTTTCGGGCAGGGGCGTAGCCAGGAAAAATTTCTAAGGGAGGAATTTAAGAGCCATGGACTGGCGTGTCTCTTTCGAAGGGACTAAGTGAGCGGCGAATTTTGAATCGTTAAAAACACGTTTCATATATACAACTGATGCCAGGGTATATCTGGAACACCAATTAAAGCTAAAATATATATCAACGCGAACTGGCCGGGGACGAAACGATACTCACTCACAGGCGGCCCCCTTCCGCCCTAAATACGGCCCTGATACATTGCGAGAACAATTCAGTGTCAAATTCAATTCATTAAGCACAAGGATTACCCATATTTGTCCAAAATTGCATCAATTGTTGCAAGGGCATCCAAAATCTTCGATGCCAATTCATTTGTCTGCGTTGCACAATAAGCGTCCAACTTCTGCACACAATCCTCCCACGGTTCGGGGTCATAGTTCACCACCCATTCTTTAATACGCAAAAAATCAGCCAACCGGATTAAAAAAGTAAATATAACCTGCAAATTCATTTGTCAGCTCGTCGTACGCCAATTTGCCAAACTCTGGTGAAGAGCTCTCGACATTTAGTCGAGTTTTGAAGTAACTAAAATCAGTTAAAGATAAGCAACTAGCAAATTACGGTAAAATTTCACTATATGTAATTTTTGTAAAATCACTTAAAAACACGTTTATAGGTTTTCTTAGGTGCTGAAAACGATAGATCAATCAAAATTTTGGCGCGGAAAAGCATTTAAACCGGTTTTTGAACCGTTTAAAAATTGCCAAAAATGGACATTTTTGACCAAAATTTTGTATCTTCCCGTGTACCAATATCGACAAATACGGTATCATTTGACAGCTCTCGGCGAGACAAATCGATCTAGTTGTGAAGCAAGTCGATCAGGCGCCATTGGATACCGGCCGACTGAGTCCCAGTGTAAAAGGGACATTTCAGTACCATACTTTTGAGTAACAAAAGCCGCATAAAATAAAATGAAAGGCCGTGTAACGGCCCGCCAACAGCGAGCATGCGATGACGGAGCAAGTAGTGGGGCGAGACGGAGGGCGGAGGAAGAAGTCTGACGAGCGCCACTGGGGGGCGAGCGCGCGGGGACCCGCGGAGCGGGCGCGCGCGAGACCCCCAGCCGGGTCACGCGCGGACTTCTTCCGGAGCCCGGAGTCTCGCCCCACCTACTGGCCGCCGTAGTCGAGTGTGCGGTACTTTGGCTGCTATTTTCCACCTTATTGTCTAACTTTTCCCCTATCGGTTTTTAATGGAACTGAAATGTCCCTTTTACACTGGGACTCAGTCAGCCGGTATCCAATGGCGCCTGATCGACTTGTCGCACCCCTAGATCGATTTGTCTCGCCGAGAGCTGTCAAATGATACCGTATTTGTCGATATTGGTGCACAGGAAGATACAAAATTTTGGTCAAAAATCTCCATTTTTGGCAATTTTTAAACGGTTCAAAAACCGGTTTAAATGCTTTTCCGCGCCAAAATTTTGATTGATCTATCGTTTTCAGCACCTAAGAAAACCTATAAACGTGTTTTTAAGTGATTTTACAAAAATTACATATAGTGAAATTTTTCCCAAATTACTTTATTTACTATTTTACCTGTTTTCCATGATCGGATAGGACCCAATTGACACGTTTTTGTGTTTTTCCGCCAATTTTGACAATTTCTGTTGCAAATAAATTTCGCTCTTCTTCAAATATAAATTTTCCGAGAACATTTTCAAAGTTAGTGAAGGAAAGAGGTAATCCTAAATTTAGTGAAAGTAATGCAATTCAGGACTGTAACGCAAGGGGGGAGGGGCAGTTCGCATGGAAAAATTTCAAACAAATTCAATCAAATTTTCCTTCCGTAAGAAAATCTTTCTTTTTGAAAAATTTTGTAATAAAATTTAAAATTACTTTTAATTTCACCATCCAAATATTACATTTTTTGGTTAATCTTCGGCCGACCTCCCCCCCGCAAAATTTTACCGTCTTTACCTTTAAATGGTGAAAATTTTGTTCACAAAACTGTGGAACACCAGGCAGCGCGATCACATTTTGTAGTTGGACAGAAAGGAAATTGGTCAAATCGTCAGGGGTCATTGGAGGGCTTTGTGTGCCCCAGAGAAGCTTGGCATTTGACGGAATGCGACAGAACTTTTCAACCGCATCATCCACATTTTTAAGCTTTGTTTTAAGCAAAAAAATATCGACGATGCGCCTCACGAGGGGAACATCCCTTACTGTGACCACTCAGATCACTTTCAAACTATGCCTATCGTGTAGGGCACCATCGATTTACTCTTGTAAATTTTCGGCTTTTTTCCCCGCCCACACACTGAAGGGTCGAAAAATGCAATTGAAATTTTTGCATGTTTTCTTGAAAAACCTCCGCGCAGGGGCTTTAAAAAATCCGACCAACTCCACTAATACCGTTTAAATTTACAAAATTTTTAAAGCTAGTGATTTATTCTTATTTTTAAAAAATTCTCCTGTTTTTCTCAATTTTTTGATGCAAAAATCTTAGAGTTTGTCCAACTTTGAGCTGAGTTAT
>MEIZ01000480.1:0-16932 GCA_001723225.1 Globodera ellingtonae
TAAAAACTTTAATAAAACTAAACGTTCAAATAAAAGATATTTATGCGTTTTAATTAAAAATATTTTTAATACCAAATAAATTGGACAATTTTTAATAATTTCCTATAACTTTAAGGCTAAGTAATATAAAAATGACTGTCGGCGACAAAATTTTTTAACAATAATATTTAAATAAGTTTCAAGATACTTATTTTATATTAAAATTATTTMGCTTAATTAAAAAGAATTACTCAATTTAAATTATCCTAAACCAATATAAACTAAAAAACTAATTTGAATCCTAAGAGTTACAAATTCAATATATAGCGGTAAAAAACAACACAATTTAAATACTAGAAAGTTTAAACTAAAATAAACAAAAAATGCACTCAATGCTTTATGGTACATTATTATTTTAAATCTCGGATCATGAAATACGATCGCAGGCAATAAAAGGAGGCAACTCTTTCATTTGAACGAGATCCTGGTGAAGTCCTGGCGATAGAACTTGGAGTTTTTCATGCCGAAAGTAACTTTTATGCGTTTTATTATTTTAACTCAATTCTTGATTTTCTACATTCTAAGGATATATAATTGTATTTTTAAATTTTGTACTTATAATTTGTGTATGTCAAGTTTATTTAGTCTTTCCATCAMGGAACATATCAAATAATTTTTTTCAGCTTTGTTATAAATTTTAATAAATAAATTTTTTAATTTTTCTTAACAATTATTTTTTCCAGTCRGATTTCGGATATTGTTGTGGGACTCGGGAAGTACTTCTCGTTGATCTTTTCACTGAAAATTTTTTTTTTGTGAGTTGAATGGTATAGTTTAATTTTTTTATCGCTGTTTTTATCTTCCCTTTTTTGCGTCTAGTTTGAACATTAAATTTTCTTAGCCCGACATAAAATTTAACCTTTAAATTTTTATTGCTTAACTTAAAAAAGTCCAACGAAGTAATCTCCAACAACTTTAAATTAATTAAAGAAACTCGGTAAAAGTGGATTGACAGAAAATTAACTTGAAAGCTTTGAGATTTGTAACGATATGTTGAAAATTAATTTGATGCTATTGAAACACAATAAAACAACAGCCTATTTATTCACTTTTATAAAAAAAAATGCAAGCATAACATTTTAGAAAACAATGTTTTTAATCACACGGTTAAATGTTAGCTTCAGAGTTGAATAAATTYTTATTAATTCAATCAGATGTTTAGAATCTACTTTAAAAAACAAAGATAATAATAGTCAAATAGCGTTTGCTTTAGCAACAGTTAAACTAAAAATTGTATTTTATGAAAWTATTAATATTTCTATTATACTTAAAAGTAAATAAAATTGCAAAATGCCATATTGCAAATTGTTGCTGATGTCTTCGCAAGCCAGATTAAAACTTTTGCTTTTTTAATATTATAAAAATTAGAAAGATGCATAAAGCAATAAAAATTTGAAGAAATGTATTTTTGAAGACATTCAGTTGAATACTCATTTTTTTATTATTCATTCTTTCATCATAATTTGATTGTTTTTAGTCATTCATTTCTCATACTTATTAAAAAACACCGTTTAGTTAAAAGAAATATTTTGAATTTTTATGTATTTTCCCATTTGTTATTTCTTTGAATTTGTTGTCATTTTTATTTCGTGACATCATTATTAATCATATATTTCCTAAATTGAGATTTTACATTTTTACATTTTTTCGTTTGCAATTATTTTACATTTTTTAATTGTCTATAATTTTATTTTTAGTCTTTGAGTTTGTTTTTTAAAATTATCTTCTTGGTCCATACGACGAATATCCTCCAACGAACGAACCACACATTAGAATCCTTGATAAGCCCGCGAAGACGGGCTGCTGCAAAAATGTTTCGCATTGATGGGCAATGACGCTCTTCAGATGGTCTGGATCACCATATGGTGGTTCTGCCGGCAGCATGCATCAATTCCATCAGTTCATCAAAGCTCCTGCGAGCTTCAATAAAGGTGAACGGAATGCCTATCAAATTTCTCCTCGACACGTCGTCAACAATTTTATTATTAATGCGTAATTAACATACACGATTAGTCACAAATTTAAGCTGATTCAATTTCAGAAAATAAATTATACAAAATTATTACTTTCCAAAAATGGTAGTGTCCGTGAGCAATACAAACTATTAGGCGCCAAGTAATCTCTATAATTTCAAATTTATTTATCAAAATCATTTTTAAAATTAAGAAACTTCAAAAACAATATGAATTTTTTCTTTTTAAAATACTTTAGATTCATAAAAATTAAAATGTGAAAGTGCCCGTGTTTTGCACTAAATTGTAAAAAAAAATTTTTTAAATTGTCTGAGTTATAATACTATAGGTAATAAATTTTTTAATCTTATATTTACACATAAAAATAATTTATATTTTTTGTTACTCACTAAGTTATAATTTAATAGAAATTATCACAAACTTATTTAATTTTATACTTTAAATTAAAATTCTTTATACTTTTTGCAAAAGAAGWTTTGATTATTTTTCATAAATGTTAAATTAATTGCTTTATTTTTTACAATATTAATTTWTGGTGAGTGGTCCTCAGTGTGGCGCCACCCGCATTCAATTCCCGCAATTCTCGCTCAATCATGCGGCGGACACGGCGGTCCTCATACCACTGGATTCGCAACGACGCTTTAGCAACAAAATAAATAATTACGGGCAAAGCATTTCAAATAAAATGTAAACAAAACTATTACAATATCTTCATCAATATTATAGCGAATAAATTGCAAGTTTATTTAATAATCGTCGTCTCTGATTAAAATAAAACCGTTGTAAGGCAGTAGTGTGATTGTAGAACATGAAAAAATAAATATATTTATTAATGATTTGATAATAGCTTAACAATTAACCTTTACTGTTTTTTTGGTGACAGTTTTTTAAGTTGTTTTGAATTGGTTTTATTTCTTAGAAGAATATTTCAAGGATTTATTTTGACTTTTTTCCGTTTTTCTAATTTTATTAAAATATTTGTTTTTTTAAATATCTTAGCGTTTATTTTTTAGACTTTTACTTAATCATCTTTGAAAAATAATATATAATCACATATAATTTGGCCATAAAAATATTTTTATTTTACTACCCATCAATTTTTATTTAAGAAAATATTATATTATAAGTTTGCTTTTTTATAAATTTTCCGCGTTTTGCTTCAAATAACAAGGTGCGAATCGCTCCTTCTTTCCAGATAGGGATTTTTTAATTTCTATTATTTTTTTATAATTTTAGAATATGATTTAAAAATTCCTACCGCTGTTGGTAAATGTATAGCATAGTCCACTTCTGTTTCAAAGAGTGTGTATATTATAATTAGAGGTAATATTTACTAATTTTTCTTTTATTATAAGTTTATTTTTTTAATTTCACTTTAAAAATAACATGTATATTAATTTTTTGCGTTGTTCGTTGTTAAAGTACACCATCATTATTTCATAGAACAAGCGTTTGTTGCACCAATTTAAAGTAAATAATTTATCTTTGTGGTTTGTCCATGTTTAAAAAATATGTTTTTATTATTATCATAATTATGAATTTATTAAAATTATTATTTAAAATCTATTATACACGAATAAWAATATTTTAAAAAGAATATTATTTGTTGTAGCGTAAATTTAGGATGAACAAATTAATCATTTCATTTTTGTACCTCGGCTGGTGCCTCCACTCCATTTTCTTCCACCGCGGCTCTTAAACTTTGCAAATATGTTTTTTAGCTCTTCCTGTAAGTTCTATCGATTGTAATTTTTAGTTTTTTATAATTTGATAAGTAGATAAGGCCTCTACTTTGCGTATTATATTTAGCTTTTTTTCGATCTTGACATTTTCTCRTCCCAATTAAAGATTTAAAATATCAGTTTTTAATCATCGTGTTTTTTTTGAAGTATATGTTTAGGCGCGCCTGACCAAATCGGTGGTAAAATTTTTTGTGGGTCCGGTTTCGGAAACCGGTTCTGGGAAAACCGGCATATCACTGTTGTTAAGTATCCAACTTATTCTCAAGCAAATAGAGAGAGTTTTTTATTTAATATCTAGTAAAGCATTTTATTGCTAATGTAAGTTTATTTTTACTGACGGATATTCAACTGGATTTTTATCCATTTGTAGTATTTGCAAAAGTTTGCAACACGGCCACATTCGATTGCGAATTTTCATCAGTTAATTATTTTACTTTGTTATATCATAAAATAATATTTTAAATTTATGTTCTCACATTTCATTTTTATATAAATAACATTTAAATTTAATTTCTAATTTTGTAAAAATTTATTTGGTCAAGCTATTAATTATTATGTAAAATGATTTATTAGAACATTACTCGTTAATTTAATGAATTTATTTGATATGCCCATAGCAATAATAAAATTAATTTATTATACAATATATACATTTTCAGTTATTCAAGAGAGCGTAATTTATTAGTTTTATTTGAGCAAACAATCAGGAATGTTTGGCGCAGTTTTAGAAATAAGGGAAACTGTGTTAAAATAAAAATTTATAATTTACTGAAAATCTCATTTAAAAAACCATTTTTAATTAATTGCATAGTTTTTATACATTGTGCTTTAAGCTTATTTAAATTAAAAATGAAATCTTAACTTTATCAATAATTTATATGTTATTATTCCGTGCTTTGGTATAGTGCTTTAGTCCATAACTTTGTTCAAGATATTTGTTTGGCGTTTTGCTTTTAAAAAATTACGAATGTTTCTTATATGAACCCAACCAGCCCCATCTTTTGTAATAATAATATTGAAAATATTTGGTTTGATTTTTAAATCCATCTTGCTGCACAGTCGTTGTACCTCGGAATTTTTAATCTGTTGGGGCGAAGAGGGTTAATGCGGCTGCTGGCCATTTGCCTTTTAGTTGGTAAAGGTTTAGGTTTAGTTTATTACAATTATATAAAAAAGTAAACACTTTTATATTTTTAGAAGTTAATTCAGGCTAAATGTTTATCCACTACTTTTATTCAGATGACATGCATCTTGCTCTGATCTCTAGATGTTAGAAGAGGAGCGTAATTTATGTTTTATTTGAGCATTTTTGTTAAACGCAGTAAAATTGAAAATTTTTTTAATTTTTGGAGGAATAATTGTAAAATTGACTAATTCACTTCTTTGAATATTCATTTTAATTTTTTATATTTTAAAAAAATGTCTAATGAGGTTCATGCACTATGAACTTTGACGTCCTTTTTAGGTGAGATTAGCTTTAGTTTTATTTAAGTAAAACTTTTTTAACCCTCTTAATTTTATTGTTCATTTTTTGTTTTATAAACAATTATAGTAGTGTATTCAAGGTTTTAAATGTTATGGAATTTTTATTTGATTTTAATGTTTAGTTGAAAATTTTAAATATAAATATTGTTTATTATAAATAGAAATCGCTCTCAGTTAATAATATGGTATGTAATATTTTGTTCTTTCGTATTAATAGAATAATTGGTGTAACCATTTTTTTAAGCTTGTAATTTAAATGCAATTATGGTTTAAAAAATGATTAAATATTTAGCATTTTATGTTTTCTGTAATACTTAATTTTTTGTAATTTAAAAACCCATTTCTTTTTAATGAGTTTGAATTGTTGACCTTCAAACTGCAGTTAATAAAATTATTTAAATACCAATAAGCTTCAAATTTTATTATTTATAATTAACTTTTCCAAGCGTTTGCATTTATTTAAAAGATTTGTGTTTATGTTATTATTTACAATTAACTCATTTTTATTAGAATTTGCTAACGAATTATTTCATCTTGAAACTTTTTAATATTTAATATTGGTTTATTCAAAGATTAAATTTATTAAAAAATATTTATAATAGAAATTCTAAATTTTTTTAATTTAAATTTATATGATATACATTGTGTGTTGTCGAATTTTCAATTTATATTTGCATATGCTTAATATTTACTTGAATAAAAATGATTATTTTTATTTTTATTTAATGCAGAAAATTATTTAAATTGTAACAAATATATGTGAATAATTTTTTATCAAAGAAAAGGTTATTTAAGCGAGTGTTTGATGCAGTGTTCAGTGCCACATTTTTGCTTCCAAGAAATTAAAAATGGATTTAATTAAAATATACTTAACAATAATAATTTTTTAGTTATTGTAATATAATTTTTGTACTGATTTAATCGTCTTTCCTCAGTGATATATTTTTGGAAAGAACATATTCATACATTATATATTTGTACTTAAACTAATCAAACACATCCCAACAAAATAAATATTAAACGCAAATAGGTACAGTTTATTAGATTTTTTATGTTGAAACGACTTAAGAACAATCCGATTAGCACCAAAAAATATCACTTCATTAAATGCTGTACAATTTAAAACAAAATACATTAAAACCCATTATTAAATAACTTAAAAATTATAAACAAACAAATACTAAGAAATAATGCAATCAAAAATAAACATTGATATTTAATACCAACAAACAAAAACAGCCCCTGCAAATATTTTTAATTAAATTTTAAATATAATTTTTATTAAATAATGTTAAATTTTTTTGGAGCACATTATATTTAAGAAAAAGTCGAAGATTATTATGAAAATAGATCGTAAAATTAATATTTTTTAATTAATCAAAACTCGAAATTATTCCTTCCCCATTCTATTCTGCGCGTGTAGCCTTGCATGAGACTCCACACTCAATTTTTTTGTGGAGTCATCGCCACAACGTCGATGTGTTCCGTCACGTAAGAAATCAAAAAATTTTATTTTTGCCTCAAATAAAAAACTTGATAATTTGATAAATATCTTTAAAATTTAGAAATTAAATGACTGTGCAATTAATTTTATAAATAACTGCGCCTAAAATTTTAATAACAAACGGTTAATTATTTATTGAACATACTTGAAATACCGATTGCGCACCCTAAAACATAACATCATTGATTGAGCGCTTTTAAAATTCTTCAAATGGAGCATGGAGCAGTGAACGTCGCGAGATTGGGATTATTGCCTTTTTTTGTTGCGAATTTCAAATCGAACTCGAGCAAAACACAATTTGTTGCCTAACGAAAAAAGAAAAACAAATGCCAGAATTGAAGCAATTTCATTAAAAGCAAATAAGCTAAAATTATTTAAATGAAAAGATAAACCAAAAAAAATTAAAACGAAATCCACTAAAACTAAAAATAAACTTGTATGAATAATGTTACGGAAAAAATAAAAGATAAAATAACTTATCTTTCCCTACAAAAGTTAAAAGTAAAATTTGACGACAGTTAATAAAAAAATGGCAAAATATATGCAAAAAATAAAGAAATTTTCAAATTGCATTAAAAGGTTAATCAAGGAAGTTGAAGAAACAATACCAAATCTATTTTTGTTAACGAATAATAAAACCAAACAAATGTTTTTTAATCTTTCAAACAAATTCAGTCAGCCAATTTGGCAATAAATTTTTCTGGAAGACAAACGCATTTTTGAATAAAAAAGTAAATCCAGAATTATTTTAACCGCCATCGCTCTTCCAAATGAATATTTTTTAATATGTGTTTAACATAAAAATGACCATTCCAATGCAATTATTAAAAGCAAGAAAACCCTTGATAATAAAATAAATTAAATATTCGAGATGCTGACAAAAATTTAGATTAATCGTTAATTATTAAAACAAAAAAAAAATTTAAAAATTTAAACTTTAAATTACATGGTTAAACAATAGGTGACGTTCTAAAAAAATTAATCAAATTTCGTCAATTTATCTCCTCACCCATTTTCTTCAACTTGAACTTTGAAAAGCAATCCAAAGACAACATTTGCTGGCGTTAACAAAATTTTAAATTAAATATTTAGAATAGACAAATATTCAAAAGCTAATCTTATAAAAAAAATCTTTGTAATAATTAAATGTATAAATATTTTAATGTGATATTTATTAACTTTTGAATAGACCCAATACTCCAGTTTCAACTGGACCCGAATCTCTCCACATCTCTTGCCAGATTGTTTGGCCGCTTTACATGCGCACTTTTGAAATATTGTCAGTTATATAAAATAAATATAATTTAAAAAATAAATCATTTATGCATAGTTAAATTAAAAATATATTTTAAATAATTATATTTAAAGAATAATGTCTAAGTCTAGTTTTAAATAAAAGACTGGGGGAACGTAAGTTCCACAGTCTTGCCTGTAGAGGAATAGGAATTTTTTGATTAATTTAGATAATCTTGTTTTTAAAATTCACACCAATTTAGCAGTCGTGTTGGTGCCGGAATGCATCTTGCATCCTTTTTCTTCGTCTCTAAAATTAATTTGAAATTTGGTTTGTATTAAGATTAAATTATTAATTTTATTAAATCAATCTTTATTGCATAGAAATAGAATAAAATTTGTAACCTATCGCTTATTTAATGTTAGCCTTTGTTAAATTTATCAAAATTTGTTTATAATCTTTTAATTTTAGCAATTTTTTATTATTTGTAGTTAATTCATCATTTGTTCGTCTTTTTTGTTATGTAATGTTTAGAAATAATATTCATTTAATATTTTATTCGTTTTATCGATGATATCTGTTGTCATTTTTTTTTGCAATATTAATTAATGCTATGAAATAATAAAATGTTTGACGTAGTCGATGTAGCTCTGGCGCATATAAACTGCCAATTGGAGTAGTAATGACTAACCATGTCTTGTTGGCACTTCTTTAAGAACCACGAAGCCTTTTGGGGAAAGGGAGTTTAAACAAAATAATACAACATTTGAATTTTTCAAACCGATAATTTTTACATTAATATTATAATAAAAATTAGCTAACAATTTCAAGCAATAAAATACATGAAATTTATCCATTATTTGTTTTATTTTGTATGTGACTTTCATATGCTTTGATTTTATTTTTTACTTATTGCACCTGGTTAGCAAATAGAAAGCGAGAGTGTGGCCCATCGCGTGATTCACAGTATTCCGTAATTCCTCGAGTTCTGAGTTTCCCTGTTAGAAAGAGCTTATTAAATTATGAGTTTTTTCTAGTTTTTAAATTTTTATTTTCGTTGATGAGCAAATATTTATTTAACAACAGTATTATAATTCATTAAATTTTTTATGTTTTAGTTTTTATCAGTTTGAATCGGACCCACGCTTGTTGATGGAGCACAATTTAGGGAATTAGTTAATCGATAAGAGAATTCTTCATTTAATATTTTTTATTATTTAAAGGTTTGAGTTAGATTTAATAGCATCAATTTTAAATTATATTCATTATATTTTCTTAACAATTTTATTATGTTTTTTTAAATCTCAAACCTTTTTATGTAATAAATTAATTTTAAAATTTTATTGTATGCGATTGAAAATTTTCTAAATCTCGGCTCAATCCATAATTTACAGCAACAACTATGCCATCACCAAAAAGGAAGTCGAAATTTCGTGTGACAAAAATTAAACACCACCGGCTAGAAAGATCAATTGACGGCATTACTCCAGCAAGGCGCCCTAGCTACAGCAACAGGCGGCTCAAATTAAGGAGAGAACGATAAACAGTAAAAAAAATGAGATTAGTAAGACAAATTTAAAAATAAAAATATACCAATTAATGCAAATAAAACTTAAAATAATATCAAATATAATTTCATTTAATGTTAAACACTTTAAAAATAAAAAACAAATTAAAGCAAAAAATAACATATTTCTTTGCCCATATGATAGCTATAAAAATTTAGAACTTCTCATAATTTTAAAATTATAATTAATTTTTTATTGCATAACAAATAACTTTTTAATTCCATATGTAAACTGAACATCTACAAATATACATTAAAAAAGAAATTAGAAAACAAATTTATAAAGAATAAAATGCACATTTTTTTAGCTATTTAAAACATGTGAAAAATTATTTTGATTAAAAATGCTATATTTAACACATTTTATATTTTTACAGCTATAACACTCATACGAAATACTTAGGTGAAACAACCTCGATATGCATTAAACAAAAAAATAATTAAATATTTAAAAAATCACAATACAATAAGAGTGCACATTCTAAAAATAAATGAAGAGACATCGTCACTATTTCAATGATAAGGCATACCGTATTTCCTCTTATACTTATATATATAGCAAAATCACGCCACAACATTAAATTGAAAACTTTAAAAACAATTACAAATCTTTGATAAAATATTTATTTAAATATTCTATTGGAAAAATAAAGGATCACGAAATATGAAAAAAATGATTAAAACTGATTATAACAAGCGAAATAATTTATCCGAGTTTTAGCTGGAGAAATAGTTTATAATTCAAGAAAATATTTTCTTTATTTTATGAATATAAGCATAACGCCAGAGAAACAGTTGTATACAAATCAAAAATATTTGAAAAATTTGCAAAAAAAAGAGTACCTTCTGCAAAAAAACGTAAATATCTATGATAAATAAAATATAAATTTTATAAAATTGTGAGACCAGATCATGGTTTTGAAATATTAAATCATTTAAATCAAGTAGCATTGAAACAAGATAAAAATATAAAAGAGAAACAAATTCTTCTTATGCGAAAAATAAAATGACTTAATAGCACACCAAAATATTAACAACTTTTACTTAGGTCGAATTGCTTGCCTGCATTGACTGTGTGTGACCTGAGCTTCAAGAAAATAATAATTTAAGATTTAAATATATAAAATTAACTAATTAAATCACAAGAAAAAAATTTAGACTCTTATACAAATAAAAGTATTACAAAAAATTCAACCTAAAAATGTAACTATCGTGAATTGTTATATTTTATTTTTGAAAAAATTAATTAATCACTACTCAAATTTTAACAAATATTAATTATATAAATTAAACCAAATTGGAGCTTAAACGACAATTGATGGAATGAGCACCGCTGGCACAAAAGCATTTTAAAATTGTGCCTCAATTTAAATTATTTTTACTAAAACAACTCAATATAAAAGCAGAAGTTTTTCGCTATAAATTAAGATAAATATATAATTACAACGTAAAATGAGAACTTTTCCCCATTGAATTGTAAAATGGCTCTATTACAGTTATAAACTATAGTCTAATTATAATAAAATAAATAGATCTAAAACACATTTATCAAAATATTTATAATTTACAAGGCGTGAWTGTGCCAACAAGTCCAGAAAGCTTCGTTGGATTTAAACCGGGAAAATTAGCCATCGCATACTTTAAAACTTATCATCAAAAAAAATTTATGCGAGTATCTCAAATAAAGACCCAAATTAATTTAATAAAATTTTCATAACAGTTCGATTATTTGCCTTTGTTTTATATTATTTATTTATTTTATTTCCTAGTAGATAGCCTAAGTGAAACGAATAAAAATAATATTTAATATTAAATGGTTTTATCTTCTTAATTATTGCTATAGAAACAAAAATTTATTTTTTGAATTTTACATCTTTTTTTTTGTTTCAAAGGTTAACGAATTCGCAGAAGGCGCTAAACTTGCATTGTGTATTTGTTTGTTGATTGTTCAATACCTGTTTGAAAGATTTTGGTCCAAAAAAATGATCAGTAATCGCTTCTTCTGAGGTAGACCGAAACCCTTGCACCATTGGCTGCCGTCCTTTTAAGAAATATATAACAAATTCGTATATACTATAGTAAGTTATTTTGCATGCATTAATTATTCAAGTAACATTAAATAAAAAAATAATAATTTAAAAATTGATTGTTTTTTAGAATTTTAAGAAGTTAAAATTTTAAAACTTTAACAATATATGTTCATCAGCAAATAACATCTGAAAAAAATAAAATTTTTAAAATTAATTGGCATAAACTATATAATGGAGAGCATTTAATAATCTCATTCTTCTGATATAATTATAATCAAATTATTTGGTTCAATTCATTAAAGAAAGTTATAAAAATAAGTGCTTTATTATTTAAAAAAGCAAAACATAACCTTACTTTATGATATTGAATATGTCAAGCATATAAAAGGGAAATAACACTGCCGCGCTTTGTCGAACACTTGCAATAAAATTGAAATAAAATTAAATAAATGAAACTTTTGCGAAAAACCCGCCTTTGACAAGGCTGTGTCGATGTTGTATATGCTAATTAATCAAAATTCAGACTTATTATCCTTATAAAAAAATTAATTTTCTTGCTTTCAACATTTAAGCAAAAAAAACTAAAATAATTGTGGATGTCATTTTCGTAAAAGAGTAATGCCTCGTTTATTGATTAAGCTCTTAAAAAATTAAAAAAGTACATTTACCAACAATTATTTAAAAATTAGGCGTTTCATGAGACGAAAAAGATAAAAAGAAGCACGGCTCCAATTAACACGATAACAGTGAAAGATATTAAAATGTGTCACAATTTACATTTAAAGCGGTAAAGTTATGATAAAAAGAAAATAAATTTCAATTGTTTTCGTTAAATGGTGAAGAAACAAGCTGCATATGCGCAAAAAGAAAGATAATCGTATAATAATGACAAAAAATGATTCGAAAACAAGGCTTAATTAAAGTATAATAATAAAAACATAAACTGCAAACAGTTGATGAAGGCTAGTAACTTTCTAGAAGAAAGACAAGAAATGGCATGGCATCTTGTCATATATAAAACGTGCATTATTTAACATTTAAAAACCACGCACTATCTTGGCGACGTGTCTGCGATATATTATGTTAATCTTTACAAAAAGGAATACTATTATGAAATAAGCAAAACTACTATTTTAGGTTGCTACTATCAATTTCATCTAGATACAAAAAGATTTAAATCAAAATTAAGTATCTAACGAAGTACTTACTGACCGGTTCTATGTAATAATTTTAATGAACTGTTATAGTTGGCTGCAAATGTATTGGCTAGTGTATGCATATGGAGTTTTTTCCAATAGTATAAATAACTATTATTTATAACAAAATTTATGATTTAAACTCTGTTTCTGTTTATTTTTTAAAATTTAAATGTTGATTTCTGTGATTATTTTAAAACTTTTATTTTATTTATTATTTGTCCAGTTGTCGTTGCCCTGTGTTTTGCTACTGTTTCAGCTTGGTCGGACAAAAACGTATCGGCCGGCAACTCCATGATGAGCATTGCGGCATGCTACTACACTTAGTATGTATGTAAAAGATTGGCTTATCTTAAAATACATAAAATTTGTTGGCTTTTTATTATCTTTAAGGATTCACTTTTTATGAGTAATTTAATTAATATAAATTGAATATTATCTATTATTATTTTATGTTTTTAAACCAGATTTTTAAAATTTTATTTACGTTGGTAATAATTAAAAAAATTTAATTTAGATAAGCTTATTAATTAGTTTAGTTTAACTATTTATAAAAGTTGTGTGATTTTGGACGTCATTTAATTTGTTTGTTTGGGTAATCGGTAAATGTATGACTTTACTTTTTATGTATTATAACCAATAATTTTATTGTCGAAGCGGGCCATTAGCGTCTGGCCACTAGCGTCTCAGGGACGTTTGGCAGCTCATAACTTTTTTCAAGACTGGCCAATATTCATAATCTTTATATCATTCGAAATGCCGAAAGATTAGGAAGATTGGCCAGTCTTGAAAAAAGTTATGAGCTGCCAAACGTGCGTGAGACGCTAGTGGCCAGACGCTAATGACCCCTACTCTTTTATTGTACCTGGCATTTTTTATGTAAATCGCGAGTAAGTTGTAAATAGGTCGGTGGAATCTCCTATCCAAAACGCAACTTATTATTAAATATAGCTTTTTTCGCCGAGAATCTGAGGTTTTACTAATTTTAATTTAAGCGGACCTAACATTTGCTCTAGTAAAGTTGTTTATATTGTTTCAGATTTTTAAATAACYAACTTAAAAACATTGTTTATTTTTTGGTGCTTTTTTATTATCAAATACAATTTTTTATTTATGTTTTCTTCAAGTTAGGTCTTAATTGTTAGCATTTTCTAATTAAATGGATTTTTGCTTATTTTAATGCTTACATTTAATAGTTGTGTTTCAACAAATGTCCGCTATCTTTTATATTGTTTTTAAGATATTTATTTAAGTTAAATAAAATAATACTTCTTTTATATACTGATTTAATAACACGACCACAGTAGTTCATTGTTGGGCACTGCTCTTGTCAAATCGGTGGAGCAACATTTAAAATAAATCTCGAAAAGTACTAGTGGTGACAATAGTGCACGATTAAAGCAATACGTAAAGCATGTGTTATGCTGAAAATGAAAAATTTAGAGCGCACATTTTTTATGCTATTTAATATTTTTAAGCGGATTGAAAATTTGATTTATCAATTGGTTTTACTTGAAATATGATATTTAATGATGTTGGAATTTATTAAAATGGGTTTTAAATATAATAATAAAACATGCTTTAACAACAACAAATTAAGCTTTATGAATAATATTTATATGTTATTTTTAACATTTAGCATAGTCCATTGCAAAATTTCAAAATTAAAAAATTATAATTGGTTTTCCATTAAATTTGGATTTATGTAGAAGATTATAAATTAAATATATTCAAACAATTGGGTTGATATCTTTTATTTAAATAAACATATTTGTATAGATCCATAAAATTTTGTTGGATTTTATCTATTTTTCTTCTTTTTCGATTTGAATTATTTTTTATTTTGATATCTTAATCTGTTCGATTAATGGGGACCACTTGGCTGTTCGTTGCGATTGCCGCTAAATAACTATTCAGCTACCGGGTATCCTCGGCGGTAGGGCACAGTGCTCACACTGCGACCCCAATGTTTCTATTTACCTAATTATTAAATTGGTTTTGTTTGGGCTCGCATTATTTTTGTTTAATTTTTTATAAATTTTCTACCGTGTAAAATTTTATTATGATCAAAAGGGCAAATAAATCGTTTTTAGATGTTTATTTATTTCCATTTTAATATGGCAAGAAATAAATTTTTATTTGTTAGTCGTTAAATTTTTTTAAAATTCGAATTAATTTATAAATGATTTCAAGTGATTTTTATTCTTCTTAAACTCAGTTTGTTTAAATAAAATGATAGATATTCGAACCTTTTCAACAGCTCTAATTCTGAACAAATTTATCTTCTATCGGTACGATTTTCTCTGATAAGCTTCTTATTTATCTATTTTTACAATTGTACCATTTTTGATCAGATTGAATTACACATACTTTTTGTGCTATTTTTTGTTTTGGATTAATTAATTTAAGGTTTTTGTTTAGTTTTAGTCACATCGACGTATTATTGTTGTAAAACGTTTTGTTACAATACGTTATTATTTTCGGCTTGTTTTATCTCTGTTATATTCTTCAAATTTAAACTCTCAATTAGGATTTAATTGCCTTGGCAACAATGAATTGGTTGGAAAACATAATTAATTTTCTCTATTTATTTTAATTATTTCTCTTGATAAGAGGACAACGTTTGCTACAGTCTTAAAAAAACAACGTCTCCCTGTTCATTTCTTCTTCTGGCGATTCTCCCTCAACGTAAATTCCCTACAAAGACATAAACCGTCACTTGCTCGCGATCGCACGTATTATAAAAAGAGGAGAGCCTAAACTTCATACCTCCAAAAAGACCTGCACTTTCGTCTCTCTTTGTCACCGCCGCATATTGTTCCCGTCTTATGCTAAATTGGCGCCTCCACTTCGTCTTGCTCACGACATGTCTGCAAGGTCGAAGTGTATAAGTATAAATTACATAAAATAAAATATTATTTCTCAAGTTTAAAAATATTATTTAATTTAACAATATTGTATAAACCTGAATTTGTTGAATTGAATAAGAATATAGTTTTTGTCAAATAAAAACGGCAAAATTATTAAGGTCTTTGTTAACAAGCACTGTATGTTATCATGGTGAGAATTCATTTCTTAAAATATTTAAATTTCGTTTGCTCGTTAAAACCAACTGAATGTAATTATTTATGGCGATAAGGAAACGATTTTTTATTAAACCTTTTTATTGTTTTTTAGTCTATCAAAAGATATCATATACATTTTGCGATCACATACTATAAATTTTAAATATTATTAGGGTGCATTTTTGGTTTATGTTTTCATTAAAATTTTGGACTTATTTTTTGAAGTGTTTGTGTTTGTATTCATTTAATCGCAATATATTTAATTCTATGCCTATTTTTTCTTTTTATTACGTAATCTGTAATCTTTTCCTCGGCGATTGAACTGATGCCATGGTCATTGGCCTGCTGATGGACTTACAAGTTTTTTTTGTTTATTTTTTTATTCATTACATAGGAATTTTAACAGTATTATTATTTTTTTTCTTTCTTTTTTTATTTTAAGTTCATTTTTAAATATTTTAGGTTCAATTTGCATGATGTTTTCAGATCCTTTATGATTCCCAAGGATAATCTTTTTAGATATATTTTTTCATTTAATTTACTTATACTAGATTGGAAAACTTTATGCCGCATTTGATTATGCGATGCTTATTTCTATTTGAGTATTGTTAAGTAAATGTAATTCAATAGGCTATTCATTAATAATTAAGCACGAGATATAAGCTAGTAGATATAATTCTATAGTATTAATCGATTCAGTTAATTGAAAGAATTATTGGGATGTTTATATGTACATCAGATTTTGCGAGCTTTTATCAATTGTGATAAATTTTGAGATGGACGAACGCAACAACTCTCGTATTTTAAAGCACCGCGGTTACGGTCGGTTAACGGTTATGACCACTAAAACCGCGGTTAACCGTAACATCCGTTGTTTTTTTGAATGCTGAAGGAAATTTATTGAGACGATTTGCCTTTTTAATATCGTTCTTTTATTTACATTCACCAAATTACCACTCCAATCGCTATGCAATGTTTATCCAAATATGCATGTTCTTGCTGATTCTTTAAACAAAATTTGATAAAATCTTCTTGTACTTTCGATTTAATTTACTAAAACGCACATCATGATCGGAAAAAATTAGTTTTGAAAAATC